>JAWWLR010000034.1:27602682-27622350 GCA_035041075.1 Acraspis erinacei | reverse complement strand
CCGAGTACGCGCTGATTGGCCGAGAGTCCAACCGGACCGGTGAACCGCAACCGAGAACGGCTAGTCTGAATTGGCCTAGGCCGTTTCGTTTTCGGGGTACGCGTGACTCACTCGGCGAGAAGGGAGTAGTGTGAGGAAGGATTTATAGAATTTTTAGATTGATCTGGAATTATCGTACTTTTTTTATTTAAATAACGCGGTAGTTCCGCAACACTGCTCCGACCCAGGTTGCTGATCAATCTTTCTAGCAATCACCCCAAGTAAAGATCCTTACAAATTCGTCTTGTGAGGTTCCCCACTTGGGTCCATTAGTATCCAAAGTCTTCTGTTTTAGGCATCATTCACTCTACTGACCCTCTTTTTATTAACTATTTGCACAAAATATATTTTTTTCGAGTTTTGTGTTCGAAAATAATCGACACGTATTTTTTTATAATAATGTCATACTCGAAAATCTCGATATAATTTTTCAAAATTCGGTAATTAAGAAAAATCATTTGTTTTCAATCGCTCACTGTAAAAGAAGTTTTGAATGGAAAAAATTATTGTTCTACTGAAAATAGGGATTCACCCACAAGCTTTGCAAAATAGTATAACATACCACCTGTTAATTTTTTTCATAACAATATAGTGCATTTTTATAAACAAGATTATGTATTTTGAACTTAGAACATTTTTTCTCCGTTTTTTTTACATTCACAGTTTTGTTCAAGATTCTCAAATATGCATTCGTTGCAAGTCTTCGATTGATTCTGCCATTACAACCTCATCATCCACAAACGCTAACCCATACACTATCACTGTTCCGAGATCTACACTATCCTTCAAATAGACATAACGAATCCATGTCTATCACCTTGCCTAATATCGAACCAGTCACTCAGTTACCAATTTACTCTCACAATTGCTTTGCTAGCTGCGTATATCGATTTTAATGCTTTCAGGAGCCATCCATTGCCTCCGTACTCTTCCAGGACTAGCCAAAGCTTGCTTCTATTCACCTTATCAAACGATTATTCTAGATCAACAAAAATGCACAGAAAACTTGTTTGTTTACCTGAAACTTTTTGCTATGAATTGTCTCAAGCTAAATATCTTATCCACACAGGATCTTCCTGGCATAAATATACAGTGGACTTCCCAGATCTTATCTCTCGTTATGTTTATTATCCTATTAATAATTATTTTTGCATATAGTTTTTTTGAAATATTTGACAAGCTGACCTCTGTAATGATTGCAGCTGCTTTTATCTCCCTTTACTTTGTATATTTGGACGATAATCGCCTTTTTCCCTCATGTCAATAAAAAAGTTTATATCAACTCGCACAGTCTGTAAGGTGGGTCCGTATTTAAGAATTTGAACATGAATGCCATCTAAACCAGGAGCCTTGCCATTCTTGAAGTTCTTAATTTATGATATTCCTAACCTCCGAGACGCTAATTCTTTCAACCGGTATTTCCGACGTATCGTATTCTATGCCACGGCTCTATGTTGCTGCATGGCATATAATGAGACAAATAAATCGCCATCAACTGTGATTAATGAACAGAAACAAAATGTACTCAATACTTCATACGTAAACACGTTAATCAAACTATTATTATCCTCGAGTTTGAGGTTCATTGTTATATCCATATTTTAATGTGTATGCATGCATATCATATAACGATTACACAGACGTTAGGTAATTGTCTATAAGCGTCCCCTTCCCGTATAGTGATATAAGATAGAATTTCAATGTTGAACAGGCCGTGATTGATCGCATGAATAAATGCCCAACTAATGTTGCTGTATTAAACGAATGAAAACTTGAAAACATGTAAGTTGAGAAACAGAAGCTAAATTTATATATCCAATCTTTTCGCATTTTTGAGTAATTATTTAATTTTTGTAAGTTTTTCATTTTGTTTCATATCTTTTAAACTTTGTGAAACAATTCGATTGGAAAGAATTTTGTCCAGACTGTTGGTTTTTGTATATGCTATATTTTTCGACGATTTTTAACTGTCTTAATATCAATATAAAAACTTCGATTGAATTTTTCACATCCTTTCTATTAATTAAAAGCATTTGTTAAAACAATAAATATTTAAATTTCTAAAAAAAGTAAAACATTTTGACCTTTTCGACTAATGACCTTTTTCTATTCTTTTGTTTTACTACGAAAATAATGCTTTTTTGCGTTAAAGTAGTTGTCGTGCCAAAAATCAGGCCCCTGAAAGAAAAAAAGTTTCCTATGGTTCTGAGAATTTAAATTGTATTTCCAGACATGTGTTACGTAAGAAAAAACATTATTTTGCATGGAAAAAGCATCAAACTTAAGAAAAATAATTATTTTTAAATAGTTCTTGTAATTTTATTTTATTTTACTGTCGTACTTCACAGTCATATTTGACCAATTCTTTTTAATTATTTGAACTGTAATCAATGACAGCTTTTACGGAGAAAACATTCCCTGCAACTCTACTTTTTATTATTTTAAAAATATGCCAATAATCTTCAAATATAGTTTTCTGTTTAAAAAATTTTGTGTTCAAAAAGAATTGTTTTAACGATTTCAGACATAGAAAAATTTGCATTAAAATTTGGAAAAACACAATTTTAGATAATCCCCCCCCCCCCACGAAAAAATAACGCATTATTTAGGGAAATTTAATTATTTTTCAAGATATGGTAAGAAGCGATAATAAAACAATTAAATTAAAAAAAGCATTGTTCAAATAAATTTTTCTTTCAAGTTTAAAAATTCGTTCATTAAAAATGTTTTTTTTTAAATAGCAACATCAGTAATATTTTTTTTCTCAGTCACAGAAATTTTTTTTTTCAATAATCTGATTTTTGGCACAACTACCTTAAGAGCATAGATGATAAAACTCGGTTCCTGCCTATAGATCGGACAACTTACGTTTTTTAATTGACATTTCAGAAATAATGTTCCTTAAAAAAACGAAATCTTTTATTTTATTTTATTCAAAAATAACTGTTGAAAATGATATGCAAGAAAATAGTTAGAAGGAAGGATTAATTACTTTTATTGTTTTATCATTTGTTCTATAAACAAATTTTATTACAATGAAAAAAAGAAGAAATTAATTATGAAAGTAATCAAAGTGTAGGTGCATGTGCTTTATAATTTCATCATAGACTGATCTATTGAATGAATTTGTGTTCTACTTGAACTGCCATGAACCTGTAGGAGTTTATAAAATCACTTGTGCTTTTACATTGCACTCTATTTAAAAAGAAAGGAACGCGCCTCGCTGTATTAAGAAATAAATTTTAAAATAAAGACTTGTCAGTCTTATCAGCACGTTCCCATGGTCCTTTATGGCACCGGTAGCGCCGTAAGCGCGATAATAGCGTACATACGGCGTGCAAGCCTCTTGACTGCCAGATGACCCACAGTGCTTGCGAGATAACCTAAAAGCCTCTGTGGTTTAGCTCAAGCTGTCAGAGCTTTACCTATTTATAAGTATGATTTTGTTACATATTGGCAACTTTAAAACCCACGTACCTGACGTATTTGCTAAAAATTTCATTCTTTTAAATAATAAATCATACTAAAAATCCTTATTATTTCACTCGTCATTCAAACATACCCTTCAAATATATTAAGTATATAATATAAAGGGAGTAAAGAACAAATTACACTGTTTCTTTTAATATTTTTTTAGACTTTATTCAAAAAAATATTCCCCTTTTCTAAAATAAAGTTCTCAGCGTTTAAAATTCTAAGGCATGTGAATAGTTTTGAAGTACAGGTGCGCGTCTTAGATTAGAGTATGTGGTCCTTGATGGATCCATTTCCGAAAAAGCCACCACTTGAATCTTGAGCACAGTTTCCGTTTGGGATGCGTCAAGCGCCACTTTACTTTTTAACATAAAAAATTGAATACACCTTGCATGAGAAAGCCAGCTGTCATTTTTCCCTTGAGAACTATGCGATATACTAATTCTTATAACATAATAATATACATAGATACATAATTACATATAAGTTTGTGCGAAATAAAAAACGATTACTATATATTGTATTATGTACAATGATCCTTTGGTTATACATTTTTGGTGCCTTTTTATTTTTGGATTTAATCATCACAGTCTAGTTAAAATAGAGTTTCGTATTTTCGCTCTCGAGTTAAAAAACTTAATATTATTTCAGAAGATGACTAATGAATTACTGAGAAAACTATTGTGAAATGAAGGGATGGAAAAGAGATCTTTGAAAAGTCTTTCAGCAATAAGTTTCACTGTATGAATCGACTATCAAGAAAGTACGAGTACATTTAGATTGTGCATATAGGTGCAATGCATACTTCGGTTGGTTTTCATAAAATAGGAAGTTATACTCGTGTTACACTAAAATACTAATCTGACTAAGATATTAACTAAAATATTTTAAAGCATAAGTACTGTAGAACATCACACATATTTTACAAGTTTTGTATGTTTATCACCCTCAACTATACCCTCCTTCGTCTCTTATTCTACTAGGTCGATCTATCTGAACTATATGAATTTTACATATCATGATATCCAATTTTCATAACTCATTACTTATCAGTGCACATAAATCACCAGTTTTTATTTACCCTATAATGAAAATGATACGTTTCTACCATAGTCGTTGAATGTTCTGATCTGCAGAGATCTGATCCATGTAGTTAGCATATTGCATTTGAAAATTTGTTGGTCCAAAATAGTTTGGATAGTTATAATCAGCATTGAGAGAATCAATCGTTGTTCGGTTATCAATTCCCATGGATTTGGGTTCAGAAGATATCGCTTTTGAATTTGGATACATTTCGCTTCCTAAATAAGTCTTGAATTCCATTTTCAAAGGTTTCATTTCTTCGTGACCCACCTGACGATGTACGTTTATATTCATATTTGTTCTGTGAATAATTTCAGGGTTCATCTCCATCCGAAAGTCAGGAGTGATACTGTTTTCTATCCTCATTTCACTCGAACTGGATCTGAAGTCAGGACTCAGACGCATATCGCTAGTTTTAAAATCCGCTTGGATCCCTTGATTCACTTCTCCTCTGTAGTTCGACCAGTAGGGGTTATAAGAATCATGCATACTGGACTTGCCATCCTTGATTAGAACTGAAACCGAACTTTTCTTCAAGGGTTGATTGCTCTTCTGATTCTGGCTCTGAAGCTTCTCGGCGTCGTCCAGGCGAGCTCTTTTATTTTTGTAGCGGCGATTCTGGAACCATATTTTGACTTGAGTGCTGGTTAACTTCAGATTTTGGGCCAACATTTCTCGTTCTGGAGCGCTCAGGTATCGTTGTTGTTTAAAGCGCTGTTCGAGTTCATAGACTTGAGTCTAAAAAAAAAAAAACAATTTCGTTTATATGATATTGTATAAAATTTTCTTTCTTAGAGAAACGGACTATAATGTTAATCTAGTTTCCATTACTTGTCGCTCTACATTTTATAATCTGTGAAATAGGTATCGAATCTTAAAATGAAGAAAATATTTGTTTAACTATCGCAAAATTGTTTTAACTTTAAAAAAAATTTCGGCTTAATTTGAATTTGAAACAAAATCTTTCTAAAATTATAATATATTTGAAGATTCTCAGCTTCAAGTGTATTAATTTCGTCTTACTTTCAAGTGCGTCTTAGAAATAGAAAAAAAGAACAGATCTTACACTATTCCATTTTTGACAGGGGTGAATATGCCAGAAAGAAGTGTCTACATTTCTGAGGATAGGGATAGCATTTATCTCTGGTATTAATTACGATACATAAACGAAAATTGACACCGGAAATAATAATACCTAGACTTAAGACTTTCTATCAAATTTAAATTTTGTTTAAATTCAATTTTAGACAATTAGATTTGTAATATTATCAAGCGGCACCTTTCTTTGAAGTTTAAATATTTCATCCCTTTAATCGTCTAAAATTTGAATACTGTACGTTATTGTTCGTAAAAAAATGAAAATCATAGGATAGAATAAAATGAAATTTTTCTTACTTGTGAAAAGAGCACCCTAGGTTTTCTTTTGGTCCTCTTTCCTGTTTGACTTTTTCGTAATTCAGTTCTGCTCGATGTGACTATATTACCTGAAATCATAAACAATACGATTATGAATAATTCAGAAATTTTGTATAAAAAATTGAGGTCATTTTCTAGTAAAATATTTCTTCTGGATTCGAGTTTTTTAAATTATTTTAAATAAAAATTAATTAAAAAACAAACTAAAAATGAAAAAAATCAGAATGCGATTAACAAAGTTAAATTAAATACTTAGATTCTTGTAATAAATTCGTGCAGAGTTTTTAATTTTGTTAATTAATTAATTTTTTATTATTAATTTTTTTAATCGTGCAAGAATTTTTTATGAAATTTGATTTCCCAGAATTTTTGTAAAGTTTACAGAAAATTCCAGTAAGCAGGAAAAGGAGATGTACGTAGATTTTATAAAATTAGCGGATTTGTTTTATCGTGATCATATGTTTTAGTAAATTATAAATTTGCAACACCATAAGAGAAATAATAACGCGTTTACACAGATCTATTATATTTTGAAAGAAAATTTAAAAAAAAAGTAAATTTAAAAAAGTCAAATTGTGTGACAGAATTGCATAAGAAGACTTAAGAAGAAGTATGTTTCGAAAAATCTTTTTTTTTTAGCGTATACCCAAGAAAGTAAATTTGTGTAAGATTATTGCACAAAACGAGTTAAAATGAGAGAAGTATGTTTCTAAACAACAGTATAATAGGCTCTAATCATGAATAAAATCAAATTTTCAAAGCCAAATGAACTTATGGGTCATTGTCAAAAAACTAAGAATAGAAGATATTACTCTACGATTAATGTGGTTCAAAGGTGTGAGAAAAACTAAGAATGTTTATCTCACGTGTTTAAATTCGAAGAATGTCTTAAAAATACATGTTTAAAACATGGCTCAAATTATTAGGAAATATCGTAAAAATGATTTATTCCGTGAATTATTTATTATTATTACTTATTATTAATTATTACCTGCAAAATTTCAATGTTTTTTGTCTTTTAATAAAATTTTTAATAAATAGAACGAATGACAAAAAAACAAAAGTTAGGGAAAAGACTTTAAACTTAAATTCTTTTTGAAAATTGTTGACCACTACTTAGTGATTTATTTTTATTTTACAAATACTATGTTATCAAATTGATGGCAAATACTCTAATAATTAAAAAATATTATAATAAATATTCTTAAATTTACGTAGTTTTAATACATTGAAAATACTATTTGTCATCGAAGAAAAAATTCTAAATTTTCCGGAATGTTATAATTAAAATTTTAGGGGAATTGTTGTCCTTAAAATAATACTTTCTATTGGCAAATTGCGTTTGCTGTATTTTTAGAAGTATTTTCAAAAATTAATTAAATCTAACAAAGATTTCTCCAAACACAGAAAACAATTTGGTTTAATTGACCAAATTTTTTTTGGCTCAACATAGAATATGGTTATTATGTATAGAAAAGAAAATATTAGGTTGACTCAACCACATTTTTGTTTCTTTAAACAAATCTTTTGGTGGATGAAGTATCTGGTTCATTAAAAAAAATGATGTTGGTTCAATAAAATCTTGTTGGATCGACCAAATTTTCATGTATATCTAAGGTAACGATTTTGTGGGTTGTAGATATTTTTTCAGAGTGTAGGTTCAGATTTCTAAATTAAAATATCAATTTCGATTAAAAAGGTACTAACCGTCTTCAACGAGAGGTGATTCGTGATAAGGTGGTTCGACTTGGCTCAACTGGTGAACGTGGTTCATCTCGGGGTAACTTTGGTAGCTGGACACAGGTTCTTCTTTGAATTTTTCAACATTCCAATTTCCTTCTGGAATCATGTTGTATGAATAGTAGTCCTGGTGAACTGAATGTATCTGGCTTTGCGGTTCACTTTGTTGATGATGAGGATAACAATCCATTGCATTCATTTGTTGATCTCCGTTGAGAATATCGCGAACGCTGAAAGGTGTTCCAACGGATATCGCAGTAGGCACCATTCTAACACATTCTTGAAAAATCAAACTAAATAATTGTCTTTTTAAAAATGTTCTTCACTTCTTAGAAAGTTCATTCAATATTTAAAAATATATATTTCTGGTCGAAATAACGTATCAGTTCTTTATTTGGCACATAAAGTTTAGAAAAAAATGTTTAGTTAATCCATCAAACCCAAGGAACACTTAAATTCACTCACTGATTTTATTGTATTTCTTCGCGAAAATATCCTTGAAGCAATATTTTATTTAAAACCGTGATCATCCTCACAGGTTAAAATCTGATTAAATTGAATTAAATCAGAGCTAATTTAATAAATTGCGTTGTTTAAAGCCCAGAGTAAGAGAACTTTAGTGAAAATCTCAGAGATCTGAATCGATGCTGTTGACTGTCGGAGGGTGGTTTTATGCTTGAGTGATCAGGCCGGAGGACAAGCGTATAATGTGGACTTGGGTCTTCCCTCGGGACATGGGCGGGAGTCAAGTTTTGGTTCACCGACAAGAAAAACACCATGCGCGTGCGCCCGTGTGTGTGGGTTGACAGACGCAATATTCTTACCAACACAAGCATGACATGAGATGAATCTTTAAATGTAAAACTCCTTGTAACACGGCACGAGCTGTGCATGGTGGTCCCCGATTATAATGTCTATCACAAAGAGATAAAAACATCCTTGGCTATGCTAATCGATTTGGCAACCTCTAAGTGATCCGATTATTGCTGGAATTATCATCCACTTAATTACAAAAACTTGTGTAAATGTAATAAGCATTTCTACTTTCAAGGTTCCAATGACTGGTTTCATATTATGTATATATCTTTCATGTATATGTATAAAAGATACATTTTCCACAAGAGTGATAACAAATTAAATTAAATTTTATCATGAATAATTTTTCGGAAAGAATTTTACCGTTGTATACATATTTAATTTGCATCAAGTATGTACATGAATAGTGAAGGTCAGTCAAAAAGGTTCAGATGATTTCGATTTCTTCTTTGAAAGGCATCAATTAGTTTATCATTGTTTTTTAATGCTTAGCCGAAAACAGACTCTGTTAACAACTATGCTTTGGTGAAATTTGGCTTTCAATATTATTACGGCTTTTAAAGAATAATATTTTTAATTTCCTCACATTTATGTAATTTATATTCGCACGGCTTTGCTTTTTTATTCTGTCATTTCAGTTTTACACCGTTGATACAAATTATTTATTTTAATCTGATGCAAAGATTATTTGTGGGAACATGATTTTAGCAGTACAAGTAAACCTTTAAATTTTTTCTGTAATTTAACTCTGCAATTAATTCATTACAAATTTTCGACCATACCCGTCGGACTACGTCTATAAATGACTTTACGCTATAGTGTTCACCCCACCCCCACCTCATTCAATCTGGTAGACATACATAAATATCAACAGACCTGAACCCCCCACCCCACCCCCAGTGCGTAAACTCCTCTATGGACGAAGTCTGTTGAAAAGAATGATTGTTATAAGAAATTAATAGATGTGATTATATTTGTAGTTCCTCACTTAATACAAGGTTTGTGAGCATCAAAGTTATCAGTACAATATGCATGCCTACAGTGACGTCAAGTCAGACAGCCATGTCGTGAAATCATCACGGGGCGGAGTTAAAGTTAGTAGTCCCGCCTATAGTGAAGAGTTTTTTAACCCATTTTTTAGAAATAAAGCTCCATTTATTCGGGTATAATTAGACTGAGAAGGACTTACAAAGACCTTTGACTTATTGACTATATTCAAATATATTTTCATTTAAAGTGATAATTAAAGCAAAACCTTAACCTGAAAGTCAATTTTTTAAAATCTATTTGGGACTAAAATTCTATTTAATTTTTGCATTCTCATTCATGATAGTGTAATAGATTCGTCCACATTTTCGATCTCTAGTTTTTAATAGACCTTTACGTATCGGCACTAAGAGACATCAAAAATGTTCATATTTTGTTTGTGTTTGTCTCTCTATATGTCTGAATGTGGATAAAAGCAAAGAACATGAAATTTTTTTTAAGAATAAAAATCGGCTTAAATCTTGGCTTAGGCCCCAAAAAGGCCTATATATTTAAGGAGCAATAATTGTAAGCTGTAACAAAAAAGATTTCAGAAGTAACTGTGTTCTTGAAAAACTCCGACATTAATTTTGAGCATATGCATTATTGAATTTTTTATTAATACTTATGGATGATTGCCAAAAAGTTGACCATGTCGCAGTGATTTTACACTTTTCTTCTAAATAATAGATTTTTTCTAAAATCAACTTTGGATGAGGATTATATTATAAAGTCTGCCTCACAAGTTTTTTTCTGGTGGCTCTGCATTGATGTTTTAGGATGAAACTGGAAAATAAATATTTGTAATTCGGGGAAAAGCAGGAGACGATGTTTTAAAACGCCAAAGTCAAAATCATTTAAATTGTGCAATTAGTCATTTGTCCCATATTTTAAATATTTTTATCTGTTCTCTATATAATTTATGTATATAAGTTAACGATGAAAATAAAGAGTCATGCAGTTTTGCTAATTTATGAAGAGATGCGTTGATTTTTTAGAATGCACTTTTATGACAGGTTTAAGGACCTCCAAAACCCAGATTTTTTGGTGTGTTCAATATTTTTCTCTACAATACATAAATAGTTTTCGTATAAAAATAAATTTTTATTGTATAAACCTCTCAACTTTTGTTTTTTGTTTGTTTTTTTTCGTCAAGAATTTTCAAAAAACAATTCCAGATAATAATAAACAAGATATTTTTATTTTATTTAAATCGGTACAATGCGTAAATGTTAATCAATTTAATTTGTCAAAAATAAAGGGAATGTGTCCAACAGTTTCTTGCAAGTAATAATTAATAAATTAATAAAACTTCGGTACTTCTGTGGGTCCGCCGGTCCGGGTGATGTGTGATGTGACAAGCGTCATGTCACATTTCGACATGTGACAAGCGGCAAGTCACATTTCGGCATTTTACATTGTGGCCTGTCACTTTTCCGGTATGTTTACATTTGCGACACATTCGCAAATGTCACATGCCGAAATGTGACTTACCGCATGTAACTGGACACGACCATGTTTCTCTGACAATTGATGTTTCTTTAATATATTAATTTATATGCTTATTTGTCAATAAATTTAATTTTGAAACAACGAAGGTAATTTTGTTCACAGTTTTTCGCAACTGATAAAGATATTATACCTTATGGCTTCTCTATCATACTATAATAAATAAATATCAATTGTCATAAAAGCACCAGAAAGTAATTAAATAATTACTTGTGCAATATTTAGGCTTTACAAATTAGGTTTATTAAAACATACGCATTGTAGCCATTTAGATAGAATAACACTTTTTTATTTATTATTATCTGGGATTATTTTCTATGTGTGGAAATAGAGGTGGTTTCAAAAATGCACTGTACCTCAGAAATTAAAATGCATAAAAAAGCCTCGAGTATTTTTTTGTACAAGGTTGAATGTATAAATTTGCATATAATATTCACTCAGAAAGTTTGGACTATACCATTTAAGTCGATCTGAATATGTTAATTTGACGAAAAGTAGCTTTTTTAGCTTTCTAAATATTTATGCCAGAGCAAAACATTTAAGGGTTCGATTAAATTATTTACGTGGAATTGGTAGTTCCATAAAAATTGACGAAATTTAGTTAATGTATAGATAAATTTCAAAAAGTGTTAATTTTGCAGTTTTTTTACATAAAATGACAAAAAATGGAAATGTGTAAATAAAGTAATAATTTAGTAATATGAAAGGAAATAAATATACTAGAGGCATAAAAAATAAATACGAAAAGTCATTTTAATATATATATATATATATATATATGTGTGTGTGTGTGTGTGTGTGTGTGTATATGTGTATATGTATAATGTGTATATAAAATGTAATAAATTCGATATATATGTATATAATATATATATATATATATATGCAAAAAAATTATTTTAATTAAAATAATACAAATAATGGTAACTTATAATAATTCTGAATTGTGAATTATTGTAAAAAAATTAATATTAGTCCCTGTAATTAATAAATTGATGATTTTATTTTTATTCCTAGTAATTTACTTATTGTCGAATATAAATCAATTTCTTCTCTGAAAAAAATGATATGATACATCTGTTTCGCCGGCGCCTATATAGATCATGTATGAAAGTCTTATCTTGAAGTAAAAAAAGGGAATTAAAATCTGCGACACTGTAATATAGTTATAGTATATGAACTTAGGATCTTTTACATCTTTCAAAGTGATGGGCTTCGCCCACACGTGTCCACTCAATATTATACACGCGTACGCTTACTTTGAGAACTGTGGTTTTTGATCCCTCATAAAATGGGGTTGAAGCAAAACAAAACAATTCATTTTCCCACCAACGAAGAGAGCGCGCGCTTCTCTTTCTTCATTTAACACTATCCAGACGTAGTCCCAGGCGCCTTGGAACCCTTGACGGGACCAATTCGAGAAACGGGAAATTCTCTCTCCAAGACCCTTCTTCAGTTTTTTTATTAACACGTTTTTGATATCATGACACCATTTTCATGGTGCATGAATGTTATTCAAAGTTCGTTTTAAATTTAAAGAACTGAGTTTATAAGAGGAATAATAAATATAATGTTAAAAAAACTTATCTATAATTTTTCGATGCTTATTCTGATCACTAATTCATTGAGTTTTTTTACTATAAGAAATATTCCCTCTACTATTAGAAATTATTATTTGAGGTATTGCGAAGTTTTGATATGAGGTAAACAACCTTTAATACATTTTTATTTAATTATACTTGTTATTTCAGTTATTCTAATCTATATTGTAGCGCATTTTAGCACGTATAATATAGATAGAACGCAGTGGCTATTCGTCGAACTTTTCTGACAAATTGCCCTGGCGAGACGAGCAGGTCCCACTTCCTTTTTCCTGCTCCACCTGGAACTGCTGGTGGTCCTCAAAAGCTAGACGACTGGCTACGGCCTCAGTAAAATCACAAACATAAAAATTTCGAGGGAACAATTTAAAAAATTTTTTATTTTGTTTTATTTTTTCACATAAATATTTACATAAATAAATTCTGTGTACTTTTCGAAAATTAAGTTTTAAATTTGCAAGTCTGAACTCTCTAAATTTGAATTAGTGGTATACTTATCGCTGATTCAGATTTAGAGAGAATAAAACGCCTACCAAACATTTACTTTGAACATGTTGAAGGCACTTCGAAAATTTAAATTGATAACGTTTTGAAATCCTAGAATGTGAATTGTGGACATCGTCATATGCTGGATAACTTCTAATTTACTATAAAAAAGTTTCGAAAAAGTGGATAGATTTTTTATTAAAGATTTTGTAATAAACTAAGTTGATAATTAATTAATTTAAAAATATTTGATTTTGAAATTGTTCATTTAGAAAAATTTCATATTAAACAATAAAATGTTCAGTTTAAAATGTTTGAGATTGAGAGTGTTTAAATTTGAAGGCCTCAAAGTAAAAATATTTTCTAATAATTCTAAACGCTTTCAATTTGAATATTATACTTCCTTTTAAAGTTTACGGGTTATAAATTTTACTATTTAAAATCTTTTATTATTAAATAGTCCATTTAAAGACTTCAAAATATATACCGAATCCATTTTAAATCCTTTAGGAAAGACCTTTTTTTAAACTAACGCAAATCCACAACAAAGTTTAAAAATAATTTAAAAAAATGGTAGTTCTTCCAAGTTTTTGAAAAAAATGTCTTAAAAATCCTATCATTTATTTCCTCAACTTCTTAATAGTATTTTCTTGTTTTTCGGTAGAAAAAAATTATGTTTGAATTTTTCTCAAATCACTGTCTTCTTTTTTGCAACTTTTGATATTTTAATGTTCTTCTTATTGCATTTTGTAGTTTGTGAAGTATTTTTCATTCTTTCGGAACCGATGAGAAAACAAAGGAAGAATAAGAAACGATCTTTGTTTTTCTAAAAAAAAAAGAAAAAAAAGTCACCAACTTGGCAATTTTTGACGCATTATTTCATTATGTCCAATTAAATAACATTTGACTGATTTTACTGACAGTAAGGACAAATAAAATTTTATTATACGCATGAAATATATGATTTGAAATTTTTTCGATCTATAAAGTTATTTAATTTAATCAGCAATATTTTTATTAGATTTTTTAATCGGTCAAATAAAATTGTATGCGACAACATTGATTAGAGTTGTCAGCTTTTAGCTGAGAAAAAGGTAGGCAGAACTTTTTTTAAAATGTAAGACGTGTATATAAAATGTAATAAATTCGATATCTGTTGATAGTGTTGATCGTCGCAGAAGACAGTGTTTCCTTTTCATTGAACATATAACAGGCACGTACTCCGAGGAAGATGTGCACCGGTGCGGTGGCCGGCGCTGGCAATAATGCAGGCGCCACGGGATAGTGGGCGCCTTCTTCACTGTGGGAAAGACGCCGACGTCGCAGAGCCGGCGCTCAAAAGTCGAGACATGTCATGAGATCACTAATTTATAATTTATATTGAATTAGGTAAAAAAAGATCAGGTAATAAAATCGGGAATTTGTAATCCGTTTTTATTTATTTTGTGCTTAAAAAAGAAAAACATCATCATTGGCGAGGTTATTGGTGTCATTCGAAACCCTCGCATCTTTTGAGGCGAAAGGGTCCTTTCCAAAGTATCGGGATGAAAGTCAAATGGCAAGAATAATATTTTTGTAATACAAAAATTCTGAAACAGTTACTAAGGATGAGTAACAGTTTCATACGCATTCGGTGGGTCCTAAAAGAAAGTATGTAACTCGCCTTAACGGAAAAAATCTACACAACTCGAAGGGGCGAAGAGAAAATACGCAATTAACAAAATGCAAGTTTTGAGGAGACTGTATTGAAAGTTTAATTTGTCTTCAAAATTCAAGTGTAACAACTTAAGGGATAATAAAGTGTCCATAGCGAACCTATAATCAGAGAAAAATAAAGTACAACCTGAACTTCATGTTTAAAGCAGTTAGTGATGCGTTCTTTGTAATTGCAGTAGTGCGATGTTTGATCTAACTTCAAACCTAAAAATTGTATAAAAAAGCTATTTTTGGAAAGTTGTATTTGGATTATTATTTCTCCTATTTGGAAAATGTAATAATCTGAATCGATTGGTTCGGAATCATCCACAAATCTACAAATCTACAGCAGTGCTGTTTTTATGTGGGTTACAGGGCTGTCACATACATATTTAAGTATAACTCTTAGTCACTTGTTTAGAAAAAAGTCACTGTAGTCTCTCTATTCCACATTTTCAAAAAGTTTCCCCCTTTCCTTGTTTCTGATTAAATGCGAATTAAATTATTAGAACCCTATAAAAAATAACTCATCTTTCTTGGTTGAATATTACTTTTATGTTTGTTAAAAATGTATCTTTTGGGAATTTAAGGTTTTCGAAAACATTTAACTTTTTAACTTAACTTATGCATTGGTCTTTTCCTTACTCGGAAAAATCTATATCTATAAAGTGAACGTAAAAACGGGTAATTTTAACTTTTTTTTTTAGAAAAAACTACTTTACATAAAACATAAAAACTTACAGTATCACACAAACTTGCCTGCCTGGTACAAGATCTTTAAACAAATGTAAGATTTGTTTTATTTCGGATTAAAGCCATCCAGACACTTTAGAGTAATTCAGGTAATCCGAGTAATCCACTTTTAGTCCATGTAATTCGAAGTATTGCTGGTAATTCGTAGTAATTTAGGTAATGCAAGTAATTGACTTGTACAAAGTAAAAGAAAGTGTTCAAAATGATACCGAAATCAATATCATTTTCATATGCAACAAACATGATACCGAATTCAAGAGGATTTAGATCGGCCGGAGTGAATGATCGACTTTTGAGATCATAATGATCATGATCCCCATGGACAGATCATTATATAGAATAATCTAGAGTAGTCTATACAATTTGGAGTTATTTGTATGGGTGATTCAAATATTTTTCAACAGTTTTATTGAAATTTAATTTGCCTAAATGAAAATATAAGTACTCCACTTTTGTTTAAAAAATAATCTTTTTTGATTGAAAATTGACGTTTTATGTATGTATTATAATCATGTTTTTCGTTAAAAATTTAACTACTTGGTTGAAAATTAATCTCCCTTGTTACAAATTACACCATTTTGTCTAGAAGTATTCTTTTTGGTTGAAAAGTCAACTGTTTTGTTGAAAATTCTTCTTTCTGGTTATCATTCAATTGTTTTGTTGAAAATTCGTATTTTTTGTTTGACATCAATTGTTTTCGATTTAAGAACTGTTTTGCTTAAAATATTAGCTATTATTTTTTATTATTTTTTTAGTTGAAAGTTCAACTATTTGGTTGAAAATTCATGTATAGTATTTCTTTTAAACTTTTTCTTGGGTGAATCCGATGTTTGTTTTTCTGTTCAAATTATTTTGAAAGTTCGCCTTCTTTGGTGGAAAATGTATCTTTTTTTTGAAAATTCTTGTTTTTGGTTAAAAATTCATGTATTCTATTGAAAATGCATCCCTTTCGGTAGAAATGTAATCTTTTCTAGTTAGAACTGCAACTGTTTGGCTGCAAATTTGTAATCTGTTTTGGTTGTGGATTCAACTATGTTGTTGAATATTCGTCTTTTTTTAAAGTATTAACTCGTACTTGGTTAAAAGTCGAACTACTTTGCTAAAAACTAATTTTTTCTGTTGAAGATTCATCTGGTTATTCGAAAATTCATTTCTTTGTTTGAAAATGTAAACATTTTGTTGAAAATTTTCCTTTTTTTTAATAAATGGTTTTAACTCAAAATTTAATTGTTCCATTTTATCTTGAAATTTTATCATTTTTAGTAGAACCTTCAACTATTTGGTTGAAAATTCATCTTTTTCATTGACAATTTATCTATTTTGTTCAAATTGCAATATTTTTAGTTATTATATTATTATTATTTTATTGGAAAAGCACCCAGTTTACCCTGTTTTGAGAGAATTGCAGTCTATGAAGTATGAAATCTTAAAATTTAAGATATATTAATTGATCAATGTTCTGATTTTCTAGTTAATTCTTGAAATTGTGACCTTTATTTTTATCCCCGAATTTAGCAATAGAACTTTATTTAATCTTCTCTTTTAAACTAAACCAGTAAAATTGTCACTGGGTGAATCAGTACTTGAATTATCACAATTAAAAACCCGTAACGCCCAGCCCACATTTATTTTTGGGAGCGTAAACGGCTGTTTTTTAAGATAATTTTGCAAATGTTGACGCAAAAGTGATGAATGACATGCGTGTCATACCTAACAAGCTGACGGACAACGCGTACAACCAAATGACTACTGGTATTTGGTAACCAGTGAACCTCACTGATTCAAACAGTGTTCCAATTCTACTGAGTCAACCAGTGAAATCTCTTTTTGATTGTTAGTGACACACATCTGACTGTGCCAACCAGTGTGATATTAGTCGAAATCAGTGAGAGGTTTCACCGGTTCATTTTAAGAAATCTGTAAATACAAGCCGATAAATTAAATGTGTAATGGAATCGAAATTTTTGCTTAGATATATATTTTTATTGAAATGAAAAGCATCCTTCTTTCCACTCAAGAAACGATTTGCATGAATCAGAAAAAGTTTTATTGGCGTAATCATAAAAAAGGTTATTATATAGACAGAAAAATATTTGGTTTACCCGTACAATTTTTTGGTTATTTTAAATAAAAATTTTGGGACATGGAGTATTTAGTTTTTTTAAACAAAAAATTGCTATTTAACGTTCAATAATTAAATTGATGCAAACTCCTGAAAAAAACAAGAATACAACTACTAAATTTGGACCACCATGAACAAACAAAGAATGGTCCTTTTGTCATCAGAAAAAATTTACAAAAATTTTCGGACAAAAATAGAGAAGAGGAAAGAAAAATGAGAAGACAAAATTTGTTTGATTCAATCAGATTTTCATGTGTGTCCAAGAAAACAAAATTTGTTTTTTCAGAACATTTTTTTTCGGAGTGTGAACAATAGTAACTTCGAGTCACTTTTCAGCTTAAATTAGTCACTTTTTCCACTTTTTTCAAGTATATTAGGCTTTAGCAGTCCTATCGAAATATATCTCATCATAAAAGCTTTTTTTGATTACTTCAAAGTTAGTCCCCTATGCCTATGCCCATGATTACTCGTTTATATTGACCTTTTTAGGATAATAGTAGAAGCAAATTCAAAAGCGCCTTAGACTCTTAGAGTGATATTCATGAATTACTGAATCGAGCCTGTATTCATGAAGAGCTAAGAGTATAATTATAAATTAACTCTTGTATATAATATATTTCTCAACCTGCGTGCCGTTTCAATAGAAGAAAACCCCCTTTGGAAAAGATAGGAGACATAACTCAGATTGCATAATATTTTAATCAAGCCAAAAGAAAGCATATATTTTTTCGTATAGTTAATTTTTATAAACTTTTTTAAACTTAGAAGAAATTAATATTCATTTGTATGAAGAAATTGAGTCACGCGTTAACGTGGGGTGTCCATTTGTAAGACGCCATACCCATGTGCCAGTATAAAAGGGCCCTTTGTAAGCTTACGTCTAAACAGATGTCAGCTCATATTCATCTCGTTTTGATTGAAAATCCTCTGCTTCAGTATCACTTACTTACCCTCTGTTTCTTTAGTATTTTGGAATTTAAATGGCAGAAAGTTAGTTTTGTGGATCGCATTAGGACTTCAGAGACAATAATCGGGCTTCCAAGCCTGTCCCCTATTTCCTCTAAAAATTCCCTTCTTACTTCTTACCGCATATTTTGAGAATTTTCCTTAAATTTTCCCTAACTAGAATAAAACAAAAATGTTTTCTTACTAATGGACAAAATAATGAAACTTTTTTAAAATGCATAAAACACTAACAAGAAGTCAAAAATTCGAAAAATGGCTGAATTTAAAGTTTTAATCTTCAACCTGAACTCCCATCAAAGGAAAATAAAAGGGCATTACTGTAAGTGTATACTGTATAGTGTATAGGACACAACGCAAAAATATTTAAGACCCGAATTTTGTTACGACTTTTCCAATTTAATTACGTTTCTAATGAAAGGGAATACGTTTTTTTATATACATTTTTTTATATTAAGAGGTGCTGTTTACGCCTTGAAGTTTCCCATAAGAATAACATGGGGTTGAAAAATACATTTACCACACCCTTCAAGTAATATGAATAATTCAATCATTTTTTATTTTACGTCTTTAATTTTGCGAAACATTGGGATTAATTATTATACTTTTTTCTCAATTTTGTGCATGGATTCAAAAGAATAAATGCATTACAAAAGTTTATGTATTTTTTAATCAGTATTTGTATAAACATTTTTTTTGTAGTCTATCTAATGAATTTAATAGCAGATTTCGTACCTAGGCAATAAAGTTGAACTTTATACGAATATAGAAAAACTTAACTGGTATGGTGCATACGATACTTTATCTGAAATAAGCAGAATAAGCGCGGATTTATCTGCCCAAAGAGTGGAAGAAGAATGGCGATTGATTGAACCGCGTATACGCATGTGTGTGGGGCGACGTTAAAAGTTTAAAATCCACTTCGTAGTTTAACGTAGTTTTAAA
>JAWWLR010000034.1:27555716-27568056 GCA_035041075.1 Acraspis erinacei | reverse complement strand
TATGAGTACAGCTATCGTCGATACTAGAAGAAAAGAAAAAGAATAAAAATTGACAAAATTGCGCAGTTTTAAAATTGAAATTCTATTTGCCATTAATAAGAAAACGAGTAATTAATTGAATCCTTGGAAATATATTTTACCTAAAGCTGTCAATTGATCATATATCAGTAATATAGGGATTTACAGAATTTCATGTAACATCGGTTGATTGCTTTAAATAATCCTACCGCTTACTATATATTGCCATTTGGTAGTATTTTTTAAGATCTTTGAGAAAAATAAGATTAACTATAGGAGGAAAGAAAAAGAAGTAAAAGAAGAAATAAAAAATAAAAACAATTTTATGTTCGAATCTCCAAATATTTTGTTTTCATAGTAGCTTTGTTGAGTTCAATACAAACAATGATTAAAACTGTTTAAATTTCGGGCAACGACATTGTACACTGCAGATAGTTCTTCCTTTCCCGAAAAATCTCTTTCGCTTATGCTTATATTTCACCTTACAAATGTTCATGTAAGAAGAGTAACACACTTCCGAAGCAATATTTTGTAATTGTTTCGTGTTCCAATGATAGACTTTGTAGTACCGTCGTAGGTGATTAAAATTTTGAGAAATGATGGTTGGTAACGCATAGCTATCGAAGTAATACTCGCATACGTTCTTGCGAAAATACAGAGCAACCCATTGGCTTTAAGGCTTAGAGTGGTTATCTGTATTGAAGATTAATGCTGGCACATTTGTTCAAACTTTTGGAATTCTGTCTACTGAAAATACGCCCACAGTGCTCATGATTGCCAAGAGAACATTGATCAGCCCTGTTAAGGAAACATGCGTTCAGAGGTGTTAAAACTCTTAACTCTTAGACGCTCTTACTATCAATCTTGCTGTCAGTACTAGTTTTACTGCTTTCAATCAAGCTTGAATTGTTCTACCGACCCCAGTTCTTGATTCCAGCTTATGTTGTATGAAGCCAGTTCTCTTAATAGCAGAACTTTATTAAGAGCATACTGAGATAATTTAGTTTGCCGCTTATACCATGATATGAACACTGCGTCTGTAAAGACGGTAAGTGGAAAAGTGATGGACAATCGGTATTGTCATCTGATTTCAAATAGTATGTGAAAGATTGATAAAAAATGACCGACGTAAAGTCGGCCGTAAGCCCGTAAAGTCAGTATACAAAACTACTACAGTCAACTCTTTTTAAATAAATTCTCCTCTGCGGTAGCCGATGTTACTCGTATCCTAAATAGGGCTAAGAACTGGAAAGCGCCGGGTGTGGATGCGGTGCACAGCTTCTGGTATAAATACCTGGAGGTTTTGCACCCCGCCCTTGCTGAGACCCTTGGAGACATCCTGGGGAACCCAGACCACTTACCCTCTTTTATGACGGAAGGAGTAACGTATGATACCCAAAAAGTTAGGTGGCAGTAGTCCTAGTGATTACCAGCCAATCGCATGCCTCTCGACCCTCTATAAGTGTTTCACGGCTATCGTTCCTGTCTTCGTTTATAAATATTGCGAGGAGAACAACGTCCTCTCTGAAGAATAGAAGGGTTTCTGTCGAGGCTCCTGTGGTTGGAAGGACCAAGTTACGATTGATAGTGTGGCTGTGTTGCATGCGAAACACCACCAACGAAATTTGCACATGGCATACATTGACCACCAACAGGCGTTTCCCTCAGTGCCCCGCGATTATTTACTTCAGGTCCTTAATACATATAAGAGCTATCCGTGCGTCTTTTTTTGTATTAAATACCGAACATTTTTTAAAGGCAATATTCTCTTGTGCTTTTCCTGGACTACTTTAAGAATCGGATAATTTTTTATTTAGGATTCTTTACTAAAACACTTCGTGGCACCTAAATACATCATTTAAATTGTTAATAGCTTAAGATTTCTAACAGGAACTCTTTTTATTATATATAGTTCGAATATTTCCATGAAAAACAAATGAAAAATCTCAATCCTTAAATAATATGAGGAACCGTATGCATAGTCGTCTACTGGGCTGAAGCGCTCTAGTCTAATAGCCTACTGGTCGCTTGTTGGCAGCCTTCATCCGTCGACTAGACCTCTGTCGCACATCTTCATTCGCACCAATATTTCGCGTTTTAAAACTCGACAACCGGAATGCAAATAAGATTTTCGCAGACAATCTTGTATCATCGTGTTGCCAAACAAATAGACAATCTAACGCCTGCGTATTCTATATGCTTCACACTTTCGATTAGTATATATAGTTTGTTTCGTAAACGAACTATTGCAATTTTTCGTTAAAATTCATTTTTGAATTTTTAATTAATCATAACCTTGATTTAAAATTTTTAGGGAACCTACTCGCGATATATTTTTTAACATATTAACTTTGATATAAAATACTTTTCATCGCGTGAACCAATGGGTGAAGGTGATTTTATATTCGGATCTTAGACTATACGTTATCCAGCGTCTCGCCGTGAATTCCAGAATGCAAAGTAACTGTTTTCACTTCCACTCATGTGAGAGGATATTCGCGGGAACGAAGAAGGCGTAGCCTCACTTCCAGACAATTTAGCAGAAATATTTCGTGATTGAATACATCACAATTTAAATGACCTATTAGGTTAATAACTGTTCCCCTGGCTACGAATGCAGTTCCTTAAACGAGACCAGGATTTCATCCATTCCAAACATGCATGACTCAACACTATCTTCGTACCATAATCCCATCGTCAAATGCGAGGATTTTCCTTCAGTACAATGAAGTAGATTCTTCACAGATCCATTTCATCTCCATTACTAGTTATTACAAACTGAATTTGTGCACCATCAGTTATGGATGATATGGGGTTATAGTGAACATATTCCGTATTTTCTATTGTAGTTTTATTTGTTGGTAGTGAAAAAAGTTCCAGCACGGACTTTGTACACTCGGATGAGTGTGCATGAAGGAAAGATATTCTTAAAATTTTTATTAAGTTAAAGCTATAGGCAATAGTTCGTTTTATAGTACCATGCATAGGTTTTTGTCATTTTGTCGATGATTTTCGTATTCTTATTCTGCGTGTTCTACCCGTTGTATTCCTCTTCTTCTGATTCTTCTTCTTCTTTAAAGGTTTGAATGTAGTTTTTCGCTTACGTATAGTACCAGTGCGACGTGGCTTAAATTCTAAAAACGATTGGATCAATCGGCTATGTTTCGCCGATTTATAACCGGAGCATTTCATGAATGACCTTAATTTTTCTTTTGCCCGACGTTTAAAATATATTCCAGCTTGTTGAGCATGTGGTTTAAATGAATCTGAGAATTATAAATTTTGATCAATACATCCGATGTAATGCTGTCACTCATGTGAATTGCTTCATTTCGCACCGCTTGTGTTCCTTATGTTAGTATAGGTAAATAACGACGAAAGAGACCGCCAAGAAAATTGCCTGTATCCTAACTACGGTGTATCTCAATGGTGCGACGGTGTATCTCAATGGTACGAAAGGGAGTTCTTAATAGTAGAATATACTTTATTAATAAAAATGGTGTTCGCGTATCTCTAGTAATTTATGGTTCATAAATATCCGCATTTAAATACAGCGCCTTAGGAAGCCCGTCGTAGACAAGTGCTGGGCAATCAGTATTTTGATTTAAAATATTGGGAATTTTGTTTCAAGTAAATCCAAGTATATGGCGAAGGTGACGTGAGATATTTGGTTGTCCCATGCCCATTGGGTGCAAGGATCAGTTTTAGATGATCCGACAATCTGAATAACATATTTATAATATTTAAGAGGAGCTATATACTCTCGTAAACACATGCCTGTATTTGACACATACAGAAATCACAATCTATTCCCTCTTGCAATATCACTGTCAATCAGAGATGTGGGATGAGAAGTGAATGTAATTTCAGATTTCACTCCTGTTTGAGGTAAACGCATAAGAGTTCGAGCATATAAATTTCGACGAGAGCTACAGCTGTTGTTTCCGTTGATGCACTATAATTTGCACTGCTATTGTTGTGTAAAACAACGTAACGTTGTTCTCCCATTGTAACTTCTGTAAACCGGATGCTGTAATCCAGGAGTTGAATTTCTTAGGGTATCCTTTTTAGCTGACAAAAATGTTCTTTAATCGCCCCGTACCAGATGTCTTAAGCACATGATTAATATAAAATGTTTCGGTACTGATATTTTTCTGAACTTTGGTTAACTCCTCTTAATAAAAAATTCCACCAAATATCATCACCAGATAAATCACGAAGATCATAGATCACAGGATAACTTTGTTTACGGATTCGTGTAATTTAACGAGATATTCAGACCACTCACCAATGTAAACATTCGAAAAGGATGCTCGCGCTGTACTTGTGCATACGAGATCACTAACCTTTCATTTCGGCACAACAGGCTTATTTTTTCAACGCTTTCTAAGATTTTTTCGAGCTTTTAGATAATTATTGAATTTTATATTTGCCGGCGCCATCCTAATCGAACTGTGTTGTACATTATTATACCAGCCTACTAACTGCCGAAAAATGTCGATATAACGGCGGGTTCGTTTGCAAGTAAAATAACAGTGTTTTCATTGATTCTCCCACAAATTCTTTTCCACGGTCAGTGTGAAGACACTCGGGTACCTGATTTTTGCTACGTCTGAAAATGCGTTCAAGTGCATAAGCCACAGCAGTTGCGGCTTTATGGAGCAAAGGTTCCACCATGAGTAATTTACTAAGAACACCAATTACGACTATTAGATAGAACACATCATCATTATGTTTTTCAAGCACGAATATCAACAAGATCTGCTTTCCAAACATCGTGAGTGTTAGGAACTTTATATGGACGTCGGGGACATTTTTTTCTAATTGTACAATGAAGTGTATAGGTATCGTGCCTTTCAAGCCAACAATAGCTATTTGTGATACAAGTGCGCAAAATAGGCGATTGCCAAAGAGTGTGAAACTTGCAGCATGAGCCGCAGGCTCAAAGCACGAGTCGGAGGTTAGCACACGAGCGAAGCAAGTGCGATAACGAAGACGAGTGCGAAGAGCTGAAGGCAAATGCTGTAACAGCACGAGTAGTAATCGCCTGTGCGTACGTTTATCAGACGCTATTTTTTGCAACACCCACACGAGAAAATTATTCAGCACTTTTTGATTTTAATTTCCTTTTCAATTATTCGCGGAATTCCGCCCATTCCATGAAATCCGTAAATTCCGTGAATTCCACGAATTTGGAGAATTCTATTAATTCCATGGATTCAGTAAATTCTATGAATTCCACGAAGTCCATTAATTCATTGAACTTCGTGAGTTATATGAATTACGTGAAATCTATGAATTCATTCAACTTGAATATTCTTTCAAAGTTGCGCTTCTACTGTGCGTCCCAACACACACACACATTTTTTACAGAATATTTTTATTTTTCCGGTGCGCAAAGTTACGCATCTCTGAAGTGCGCATGCGCGTCCATTGCGTCGATTCGCAAAGTAGACATGGTTCAAAGTGCGCATGCGCCATTATCATTCCCGCACAGTCTGTTAGATTAAAGTACTTTGCATATCGTTTAAAGGCATGGAAGTCCTCACTTTCGAGGTGGGTGTTTCAAAATAATATAACCGAATTTCATAACTCCTCTTAATTAAGAAAGTTGAAATCTTTCCAGATTTTATTAAATATAACGGAGATAAGGTACATATTCCTGAAAAATTCTTATTTAAAGTATTAATTTCATTTGAAAAGGAATAAATGGGGTTCAGGTAAAAATATAACTTTATTTAACACATAGGATCCTTGAAAGGTGTCTCGTTGTCTCCAGTTTCCGATTAAATAAAAATAATTTTTAATCATTTCCATGCATTTTAAACTAAAAAAAAAACAAATTGTCAATCAAAATTTAAACAGATAAATTTATATGTTAAAAAAATTAAATTTTAATTTAAAAATTAATTCTCAACAGGAGATGAATTTTCAACTAAATCAATTAAATATTTAACTGGAATAGTTGCGTTTCAATTCAAAAAGATAAATTTACAACTAAAATTATGAATTTTCGATTAGAATCATTGAATTTTCAGGAATAAGGATTATTTTTCATCCGTTACTCTAAAATTCTAATTTAGCGTTAAGGAATTACTTTGGAAGCATTTTCCAATCATTATTTATCATAAAGATTACATTTTAATATTTATATAATTCAAAATCAGTGCTCCAGCAGTGACCAATGGGGTTGTCAGCGCGACGCAAGCGCAGTTAAAAAAATTCCCAAGATTGGGAACACTGGTCATCGGTCGGTAACTTTATTTTTTATGTTCACATTTAAAAATAGGTAATTATCAACAATATTTATTTATTAAAAAGGGAATCTTACATTAACCTTTTTGAACTTTTTTCTTCGCTTCAAAAAAATACCCTATGTATATTTTGAACTTATAAAGTACTCATAATTTCTGAGTAATATTTTTGCTCTTATGGAAAAATGTTCAATTAGATTTCTTACTTTTTAAAAGTACAAATATATTATTAGAAGTGAAGTAGGGTTGTTGGAACAACCAGATTTAATTTGTTTTCTAATTTTAACATAAAGAGTATAAATAGATAAACAATTGTACTGTATGTAAATAAATGTTTCTGAAGTCTCTATGCTTTTATTTACTTTAAAAGAACTCAAGGTTATTTTAAAATTTTTCAATATTAATAAAGTATTAGTCAATTAAAATTTAAGAAATTTAAATTAGATTAAAATCCAAATTAAAAATCTTATTTATCGTCCAATCATCAAAATTGATACCTGACAATCGAATCATTAGTCAATTTTCTCCGAAATAAAGTATTTAAGCCACATTTTCTTTCACCAATGTAAAAGGTAGATAATTTATTATTGTACGATGTAATTTTTCCAAAGAGACTACTAAAAAAAGATTTCGTAAATGCAATCAAATATAATTATTTTATTCTGTATTCTAATTTAAAAAAACGTGAGAACTGCAAAAGCCTTCTTATGCAATATGAATAATCCCTTTCTCAATTCCAAGAGAATGAATGAATTTGCTGAGGAAAGTGATAAATAGTGACGAATAATTAATTAATTGTTAAATATTAGTTATTTCTATAAGGCAATTGGGTTTTTTTAGAATGACGAATTAAGAAATCTCGCCCATACCAACCCGAATTTGCAAACGGTTGGTTTGTGAATTCGCCTTTATGCTGTTATTTCCAACAGCGCTCTAAACGAACCCATTTGTGTCTCTAAAAGTATCTATTGTAGCTCAAGTTCCTAAGGACACCAACTTTCATTTGAACCGTAACATGAGTGAACCCCCAGTTTTTTCTGGGCAAAAATGAAATACTAGCAACATCAATCGCGTGTTAGTCGGGCCTGTAACTTTTTTCTTAGGGGAAAACTCAATTTCAACATACAAAGTAAGAATCTCGAATAACTATTTATTTCTTAAACATTCTTGAACACTTAAATTGGAGCTTTAATTATATTTGAGGCATTTTACATGCCGTGAGAAATATTACATACATTTTTAAAGAACAGTATGTTATATACTATTTATTTTACGGCGTTTTACCAAATCTTAGGAAAAAATCAAGTTAGAGTTTGAATTAAACAAATATTTAGAACTTCCAGATTAGTTTTCGGCATAATTAGAAATATTTTTCAATGTTTATAGAAATCATTTTATATTTTCTTTAAAAGTTTAACTTTCAAAATAAGAAATCATTAAAAATCTTTCAAGACATCTAAAGTAATTTTTTCTAATTTCTCTATAAACCTTTTAATTATCTTAAAAAGCTTTTATGCATTTTTTTAATCTTCAAAAATCCAGTTTGTTTTATCTTTTTCAAATCCTCTCAAGACTTAAATTATTTTAGAATTATTTTAAAACTGAAACATTTTCACATAAAAAAAGGTTTAGCTGGATTTCGTCTTCTAAGAAAATATAGCTGTGTTTCCTAAATATTTAGCGGCTTCAGCTAATTTTACATGTAAAAATAAAGCTAGAAAATTTCTATATGGTTTAAATTTAACTAAAACAGCCAGAAATTTAGGTGATACAGCTATATTTTCTTAGAAGACGAAAGCCATCTAAACGTCTAGCTGGAACGGTTAAACCATTTCTTTCAGTGTTTCGGGGTTAAACTTCATTATTGACTTATTATTTTTGATTTCTTAATCGAGGAGCTTTTCCATTGTTCAAAGAAGCCTTTCTTGGACCACCCTACGGTTACTGATAAAATATCCTAATTGGATAGTAGATATCGATTCCACTAACAAGCAAATTAAAAAATTGTCTATCTCAACAAGGAATAAATCAAGCAACACATAAAAGTTAGGTTTATATAAAGATGTCATTGATGCAGAACAGTGGGAATATGAATCCTCTAATCGACAAAAACAGGAGTGAGAAAAAGAGTGTAATTTCCGTATCACTGAGAAGCGATAGCGTTTTATCTAAATTTGAAATGTGAAGAAAACGAGCAGGAATATAACGCTCACGTTTCACAACACGGATATATGTACATATGTGAAGTTATGGAGTCAGCTATCGAGTGATTCTTGAAAATTTTTTTTTTTTCGCGAACGTTACAAATTGCTTATCGTCTTTTCGTTGGCAGCTCGTTGACCCTTCTTATCTTCCTTGACCCTGCTAAGAGTTTTTACGGAGATGCTTTTGGTTACCGTTTATACTTTATATCGATCGATCCATCGCCCTCTGGGAGGACCAATCACGATCATGGTGTCGATGAATTGGGGTATCCGAACACGAATTTTCGCCGTTTTCTTCGCCTTTCTTTTGCCTCTTTGCACTCTTTCTCCCGGTTTTTATGGAGAGTCCCTTTTCAATGATAAATCTAAGTTGACGACATAAGTGATAATCTACTCCAAGTCGATAAACTCAAATCTGAAAACTTATTTGTGGAGGAAGATGATAGAAATATATTTATAACTCATCAACGCGGTTTAGTCGATTAGTGGAGTCATAAATAACTTATCATAGTAGTGTTTAATCAGTGCTTAAGAAGTCATATTTGATTTTAGACTTGTTCATTTCATTGAAAAGTAAGTGAAAAGAAACACGAAAAACTGATTTTTTCCAAAAAATGAATTACGCATCATTCTCAGTACTCGAGGAAATATAATTGTTGACCCTTGGTTAACAGAAACATGCAGTCCTATTAAAATCATAGTTTTACAATTTCGTAAACTTCATAATACATAAATAAAAATTTGCATTTTCTACTAAAGTGGTGAAGTATTGCATAACCTACGATTTATACATTCAATCTGTCTAAGTTGAAGCTCATATATATCCGTCCGCTTTTCTGGTGGTTTTTTTCTCACTCGACTTTTTCCCTCATATCATTTCAGTTTGACATATTATAACATTGACTTCAATATGAAGTTGACTCTTGATTTTCAAATTAATAATTTTGCACTTTATATTAAAACGATTCAATTTTAAAAATCACGATGGACAATTTGAAAATTAATCGTTTTTAACGACTGAGTTTCAAGATCGTAACTTAAGAATGCTTCAAATTTATTTTTAAAAGAAGACCTGAATTCTTTAATTTTTAACATTTAAAGTTTTAATTCATCAATTTTGAAAGTTTCAAATCCGAAAGCATATAACTTACAAACTTTTTTGAATAATTAAATATTACAGATTCATAATATTAAAAATTATTCAATCTTTCACGGTTAAAATGAGAGATTTTTTGGATAGAAATCACATTTTTTCACACGAACATCTGTGCAGTCACTTTGAATGGCACTTGATACTACATGTATGATACTCATTAATTATATCATATTTGAAGTTTCTGTCATCATTTCAGTTTAGAAGTATAGTCAAAAATAACTTTTTGACTTCTTTTTAACCCGTTTTAGTCATTGGGGGGCCTAAGGACTCCACGCAACTTTACGACTAAGTTCCAACAAAGTGGAATTTAAAAATTGAACCTGTGGGGCCCTTTGTTCTTGTTTGAAGATACTAACAACAAGTTTCGAGGGGTTCTAAAGTTCGGCGTGGCTCCAGTCTTCCTGTAGGCATCGATTAGTGCGCACGTTTTTTTGGAGGGTCCAAAAGACCCCGTTTGATCATAGTGCTACAAAATTGACAAAAACGTTAAATTACAAAATTAATTTTTTGTGTATAAAAGTGTATTTTGAAATGTAAATAACAGTGTATGTGCACCTATATTGAATTGCCGACAAAAAAGGTGTCTGCTCTGCAAAAGAAAGAAGAATAAAAAAACAAAAACCTAATGTACGTCTGGTCTTCGATCTATGTGCGATGAATATCGCCTGCCAATTTGCTCTGACTGCGGTCTCGGAGATGATTAAAAAATATTTTTATACTGTAAAATAAGATTTTTTTTTTACTTTTTTATTATAATAATGCATGAAATGAATAAATTTTTCGAACAGAAACAGTTTTGTCACTTTATTTTGCATGCACAAACTTATCTCATTCATTTTACAAGTTTCGTCTAAACTTTTCAATTCAATCTTCAAAATAAATATACTTTTTTCAAACCTCACTATAAAAATAATTTTTTTTAAAGTATACTATTTTTAGAGTAGAGCCCCGTATGTTTTTTTGCTTTATCTAAAAAATTCAATGTTTTATGTATTTTTTAATGAAACCATTAACAGTTTTCAATTTTTTGTTTGCTTACGTTCTTTCAACATGAATAATTTAAAATTAACAATAAAAGACTATTGAATTGCAAAGAAGAGACCTTAAACTAAGGTATCGCGCAAGGGTTAAGTCGATACATCAAAAGAGGGGAAATGGAAAACGTTTTTCTACGGTGAGGTCCATTAGACCCCCTGTGACCATCCCGTTATTTTTGGAGGTGTGACCACAACGGGTTAATGAATGGTTCTTTTTTTCTTTCTGCTTAATGAAAGAAAAGCTTCATGGGAATACTTTTTTTTAATGCCTTCAGATTGAAGTCAACATTTTATTATATATATTTACTATATATATTGAGAATTTGACTGCTAATATTTCGTAATAATTTTTTTAGCATGATAATTGATTCAACAATTTTAAATTAAAATCTTCCCGAACTAATAATAGTTAAAAAATTTATTAAAAATTGCATGACCATTTCACTACTAATATCAGCGATAAAATTATTTTTTAGTTGAAAATGTTCCAAAATATTCAAGATTTCAAACTCAACATAAAAAAATTGGAATTGAGAAGCCTAAAATACAGTTTAAAATTTAACAATTTAATCATTTAATAGAAGAAATTAATTGAAATTGAATAAATTGAATCGGAAGATTTCAAGAATGAGTAATAAATTCTAAATGATGTGTTAAAAATTAAACGCTTTGAATAATTTCTTTAATTTTGAATGTTTATTTATTACTTACTTAATTTTGAATTTTCTATAGAATAATCCAATGTTAAAGGCTTGTAATTCAAGTTTAAAAAATTTTTAAGTATGAAAATGACGGTGAATTTAATTTTTGAATTAGATGAAATTTTCTGATCAATTTTAATGTTAAATTATATTTTTTTAGTTATATACCTTTTGATTTCCTTTAACTTTTAAATCTTCTAGTTTACAACGTTATAATCTGTAGTTCAGATTTAAAATTTCAACTATTTTCTAATGAAATATTCAAATTGAAAAAGTGTTTAATCTGAAATTTTTCTATATAGAGAGCTTCTGAATAAAAATTTGTCCACTTCAAAGACTCTAAATTTTTAATTATTCAATTTCAAATCCTTTCATGTAGAAAGGATAAAAGTTCAATTTGTTTTCAGTACATTTGAAATATTTTCCTTTTTAAAAATGTTACGCCATATAAAATTTTTTGAAATGGAACTTTCTCAATTCAAAATCTTTTAGTATATTTGTTTAAACTTCAAACGCTTTCGATTCGATATTTTTAATTTTTTTTTAAATTCGAACGTTTGTAAATCAAATTTTTTCGAATTGAATGAAAAAATTTAATGTTAGGTTATACGAATCCAGTGACATATGAATAGCAGCTTCGCGCCCGCGTGCTTTTGCAGCTAGTATGCTGTAAAAAGTTGTACGCATCTAAGGAAATAATCTTAATACACTGAACTTTCGGTTTAGTTCCAGTGTCGGGCGTTGCCTGCAAAGAGTCTTGGAACTAAATATGGGGAATCGAAAAGTAAATACTCAGGACATTGGAACATATAATGTTGCGCAATATACTGGACTGAGTATACTCGCGCACTGCGACCCTTCCGAGACGACAGTAGCAACCACTCTCGCCCTGCCCCTTGGAAAACTGCTTAGCTAGTAGCCCTTGGAATGACTAAACCGCGGGGTTCTAAAAGGCGGTTCTGGTGTAATT
>JAWWLR010000034.1:27347284-27357328 GCA_035041075.1 Acraspis erinacei | reverse complement strand
ATTTAAGTGCACCCACGGACCATTTACAATCGTTCGCGTCACATCGCGACGTTTTCATTTTGGAATTGCGACTACCACCTACAATCTTGCGTTACCAGTTATGTTTGGCATTGCTAAATTGCGAATGCTATGCTCTATCGTTACGAGATTTTGTTTTTATGAGAATATATTTACTAGTTCCATCAAACTTCCCGTTCAAGCTTGTATTTTCATTTTAAATATAATGATTTAATTCTTCACGAAACTCATCTCCCAATTCTGTTCTAACCAATTTTGTGCCAGCTTCACGCTTCAAATCTGCCACCCCGCGTCTCCTGGCACTACTGTGCTATACTGTTCCGGGTTGAGAGTCTATATAGGCAGTCCTGCGTGTTGACATGAAAACACGCGTTCGATTCTGTGCCATCAAGACCCGAGGCTGGCGCAGAATGGAGAGATGAGTGTACGTTGAAATTTACGTTGTGCTGGGCGCGGTGTTATATCGAGTATTCTAGTTCTTTAAAAATTCTGTTCTATTTTAAATTTTAGATAACCTACTGCGATTCGGATAACTTCATACTGTTAATTTCATTACAAAAGAAAAGAATCTGAAACCAACAAATATTATCCTCAGAGAATGAACTGGGATTAATTCCGTACCAGTCGACAGAATTATTTTTTTCATATTTAATTTTAGCACTTTTAACCTTTTTTTCTTCAGCGTGAGAACATTTTGGGTCGAAATAAAAACTCATAACAGCAAAAGATCGTTAAAAACATATAAATTATTTACAAAAAAAAGAACTGGGGTGGAAAGAGAAATAAATGCTTATCTTTTTAGGCAAACCTAATGAGTCTGTCTGTCGATCAGCAACTCATAACGTGTGGTTCTCTGAAAAAGAATCAATTTGTCAAATCCCGTAGCTCTTCCTCTTTTGGAAATAAGCGATCGATCTAAGCCTTTTAATTACCTATAAACCACCGATTTTCGCAAAACATCGGTGGATAGTTCGCCGGTCCTTCCTCGAAATGGGAAACATTAAGATTCCGCTCTACAATGGTTTTCAGCTTAATGGAGCCACGCGATGCTGCGGTAAAAAAAGGGAAAAAGAACGACATCTTTTAACAAACCAGACTCATTAGGACCGTGGCGGTTGTTTTTTACAAGGAGACATTTGTAAGCAATATAGACTTCAAAAAACAAACTCTTGTCGTTGGCACCGGACCTTTTTCTTGCTCGATTTTTCTATGCTCGTACTGGTCCGTGCTGCTCTGTTTTTGAACCCCAGCTGGTTAAGGGTGTCTGGCAGAATTTAAATTGCTACGTCCCACCACAGGGTAAAAGGCGGCTAGCACCTGCCGCTACTCTTTCGATTGATTTCACGCTGACAGAGAGCACCCAACCTAAAAGTCTTTCTTGTACTCGTAGGACGTAGACTGTAGAGACTTTTTCCGCTACTCGCTAATTGTATAAATTAATTAGCGGAAGGGCTAATTAATTAGCGGAAAGGCAGATTAACCGGGCAGGTGAGCCAGCGTGACTTGGAAACATTGACGAAAAACCGATGCCTTTGAGGTGACAAAAACATTTTTAATCCGATGTTGTTTATTATACTAATTGCATAGTCATTCGTGGAGTCCTGCTAAGGCGAACACATTTTTTGATCATTCCTCGAATCTCCTTTTCGATCTGAATAATAAATTAGCGTGGAATATATTTAATTCAGAAAACCATTTTAGAATAGTTCGGTTTGCAGTAAGAAGGTGATGCGTTGAGTTTCAGTCTACTGATGGTTTTTTTAGTCTATATTCTTTCGAGTTGGACGGTACTTTAAGAGTGTTTGTCAAATGTCAGCAATTAGAGGATATTTTTAGTAATGCAAGATTATGGGAGAGTCGAGTAAAAACTGAGAAAGCGGTGTAATTAAGTCCAGCTCGTACGCGATAATAAGCGAGTTATCGAAGTTACGAGTGCAATTGCGGAGAACGAGCGCGAAACCCCGAAACACATGTTCCTGGCGTCTAACATTTCCTGTCGTTAAAGATCGCTTTAACTACTTGTGTTTACGCGTATCCTTTTGCTTCTACTCCGCCTATTTCGACTCTTCGTCTTCTCTCCTCTCTCTCTCTCTCTTTCTCTCCTTATCACGCCCCCGCACAGCATCTGAGTTTGCAGTTGTTCTCTGATTTTTTCCTTATGTGTTTCTTTCTCTCCATCTTCATTTCTTTCCTTCCTTCTATCCTTCTTGCTTTTCCTCTACTTTTTCTCTTCACTTCATTTCTTTCTTCCTCCTTTCTGACTTTCTTTCTCTGCAAGTTCCTATTTAAACCACCAGTGGTTTCTTCTCTCTTTTGAAATAACCTTTCACATCCTAAGGATGAGATATTTTCGATCTCACACCTCCCCTTCTATGTTAAAACGAATCGCTTCTGCGAAGTGCAATCCATTGCACATTATATGCTTTTCCCTGATTTACACATGGTCTGCCCCGATCGTTCGAGACGGTCGAATTGAGTCGACACTTTTAGGTCTGTATCAGAACGGAAGTTAGACATGATTCCAAGTATTTATAAAGCGATTGTGGCACGAAGAAAACTGGTATTGTTGTAGAAATTAAAATGATCAAGTTGCATACAATATGGTTGAATTGTCCAATAGTCTTGTTGAGACATCTTTTATTTACGTTGTCAGATCCAAACGACATAGTTGCCATAACCACACGCGTTTAGCTACATTGTTGTAGCTCTCACTACCACGCTTTTGTAGCCCATCCACATTTAATTGGTGCCGCTTCTTTTTCGTGTTCTTCGGCGACTTGTGATCAAACTTGCTACGTTTTTAATAGTACTTAGAAATCATGCTATTTGTAGGCCTTTGCCTACATCCTGCGCTCTTTTTTAATATTGCACTTTGTGTTTTTCAAATTATGTTGTTTACCGATTGTATGTTTTTTACGCGAAAGGAAATAATTAGCATACTCTACACAGCCCGCTAAGATGTAGTAGAGTGCTACTTCATTAAAATTGGGGGATTTTTTTTAGAATTTCAGAAGTTAAAATTTACCATCCATTTCCATAGAGTGTGGGGCAGGGCGGATTAACTGATGTAACCGATCAGTTCGGTTTTATTAACCAAAATGTTCATTTACTTCAATCGAACTATTAGGTTACTGAAACCGATCAGTTCGGTTGGCAAGTCCAGCTGTAGAACCGGCTTGATTTAAAATGGATTCACTCTTAATAGCATGCAGATTTAAATAAAAGTTAATGAATAATTACTGCAGAGAATGTTTCTTCGACCAGCAATGCTGGTCGTGACAGATACATTCTATGGATGAGAACCTTTACTGCGTGGTTGTGACAACCACAGCGTTTATTAAGGATACAATTCTATAGTGTGGTTGTCACAACCACAATATATACTTGTGGCAGCCACACAGCATAGCGTTATAAATAGTGTCTTATACACAGCAAACAATTACTTAATTCAACTCGAAAATCCTGCTTATTTTAAGGTGTCACAAAAAGAAAGCATAGGCCATCTGAAATTAAGAAATACATCTGAACATTAAATTAAGGAAATTAGATTCCTGAAATGCGGGTCGGGACTATCTGAAATTATAAGAATATATGCATACTGAAAGCTAATGTAACCTTAAGTTATTACTCTATCCTAACTGAAATTGAGGATAATATTCTAACTATAATAAACCAGAAATTGCTCACGCCTAACCCACAGTAAAACTAAATACTTAAAATTATATTCGATTTAATTTCAGATTTGACTTGAATTAAGGTAGTAACTGAATTTAAGTGTGCAAACTATCTTGAACAAAGCACTAACTTATCCTAAATAAAAAATCAGCATTTTTCTACTAGCATAAAGTAAAGCTTGTTCCTAAATTTCAATATTCAATTATGAAAGTAACTTGAAGGTAACCTGAGACAACATATAAGGCTTTTGTTACATAAATAAAGGAATATACCTTCCTGAATTTCAGGTTCGTACTCCAATACTCCATGTCGCGTTGGTCAGTGTCGGCTATAATATACTATGTTTCCATAATTCGTGCAGTTTTAGTTTCACGGATTTAAAAAAGTGCTGCAGAAAAATCAGTTCCAGTAGTCAGCCAGTATATGGATTATTAAACCCATATAAATAATTAAATTATTTTGAAAGTTTTTACTTCGTAACGTGAGCGTCCTTTCGATACATTTGGTAACACAATTTTCCCTAGATTTGTGAACCCATCTGCCCCCTTTATACCGGTTTGTCCTACTTTTCCTGTATTTTCTTGCAAGTTTGAAACCCATCTTGATATATTATCTAAAACGAATAACTATACAAGAAAAACAAAGGAGTAATGGTCGTGCCTATATTAATTTCAGCTCGTTCCTCCCTGAATTTCAGATAGTCCTAACCTGCAGTTCAGGAATCTAACTCCCTTAATTTAATGTTCAGATGTCATTCTTAATTTTAGATAGTTTATGCATCTTTTTGTGACACCTTAAAATAAGCAGGATTTTCTACTTAAATTAATTTTTTTTGCTGTGCCGTCATTCCTTTTTGTTCTTGTAGATAATATGTCAAGTTGGGTTTCTAACATGCAAGAAAATACAGGAAAAGTAGAAAAATGGAAAACCCAGTTTAAAAAGGTGCAGCTGGGGTACAAAATCTTGGGAAATTGCATTACGTAATGTATCGACAGGACGCTCACGTTAAGAAGTAAAAAGTTTCATAATAATTTAATAATTTTTATGGGTTTAATAATCTAAATACTGGCTGAAAACTGGAAAGGATTTTTGTGCAGAGCTTTTTTAAATCCGTGAAACTAAAACTCTACGAATTAGGGAAACATATAGTATCATAGCCGACACTGACTAACGCGACATGGAGTATTGAAGTAGGAGTTTAAATGGCCACGAGATGTATAATCGCGCAAGAGTTCTGTAACGTCATGCAAGGAACCTGAAATTCAGGAAGGTATATTCCTTTATTTTAGGTAAAAAAAGGCTTACAGTTTATTTCAGGTTACGTTCAAGTTACTTTCAGAACTGAATATTGAAGTTTAGGAGCATACTTTACTTTATCCAGCAGAAAAATGCTGATTTCTTATTGAAGATAAGTAAGTGTTTTGTTCAAGGTAGTTCGGGGCTCTGGACGGATTTACGAACCCTCGACGCAGGTATAAACCAGGTATACGAGGCGGCGCCGGAACTACATATAGCGGGCGACTGCACCGAAGGAAAAGACGATTTGATGCAGTATCAAAAAGCAGAAAAAATTGAAAAAAAATTAACAAAACGTATTTTCTAAATTTGATTAATAACATATTTTTGTGTTAAAGATATAGATGTCAATAGTAGGGTTTTATTTGTGTTAGATGTCTCGTTTCCAATGCATACACCTGTAGGCTATAAAATTCTGTTTCTGTATAGGGAAAACCAGTACGAAGTAGATAAAAAAATAATTCAAATTACTAATATTGATAAATGATGAACAAGTGGGGAAGCATTGCATAAATTGAAACTGAAACATTCATTTAAGAGATATAGCAATGTCACCACATAAATTATATTATTCATTTACTTTATATTTATTACTTTTTTTAACACTTTGACATTTTATTCAGAGGGTACTTATATGGTATCAAGTGAACATTGACATTTTAAGCGTTTTCTATGACTTTTCGAAGGTCATTGTGTACATATTATTTACCAATGATATTCTATTTAAAAATACAAATACGCAAAGTACTTTGAATTTATTTTAAGGCATTTTTATACCATATCAAAGTTATTTTATTTCAAAACCAGCCAACTAAAAACAATATACACTTTCTACGTTAAGAAGCTATCTTTAAAATTTTTGAAAAACAAAGACCACAATTTTCTCTGTTTTCCTACAAGGGAACATAATTTTACTAAACCTCTATGCTTTACGATTCAACATAACCTCAAGCTACAACCTAACTACAAATCCTGGCAGCAAAACTGCTTTATCGCATGAAAGTGGCATTAGAGTGAGAAAAATCTGCCATTCGAGTCGCATTCCAGATGTCCCCGAAACCTCAACTTTGTATTTGTATTGTGGAAGTCGTAAACAGGTTGCATACCTACTCTGTATAGTACCACTTATAGCAGCCGTGTTAGTGCTAAGTAAAAGTAAAGCACATCGTATAGCGAGCAGATTTTCTAGGATCATAAAGCTAAGTTTATTTAGCTTGCGTTTTCCATGAATCACGTCCTGCGCTGATTTTAAGTCGATTCGACGGGTTTATCCCTCTAGACCGGGAGGCGCGACCCATCACACGACAACGACCCACCTAGTCAATTAAGAAGACAGCCGGTCTATTAGAGGGATGCAGTTTGTGACACTCCCTCGATCTACAGTCTACACCACCGCGAAACACCGTGAAACATCGACCGCGTAACACCAAACATACGAGGCGTCCTGCAATGACGTATGGGACTCCAGGGTTCTATTTTCGGTGGCATTTAGGGAGAACGACTCGACATGTGCTCGATATTTAGACTCTGTTGGCTCTCAGTTTCTTCCTTTTCTCCACATTTTATCTCACTTGCTCCAACCAAAACACCAATTTCTCCTCGTTCTGCACCCCTTTCTTTTTTTTTCTTCAAGGGAATTTAGCTCTGGTTGCTCTGGGTTATAAATCACATATCATTCACTTTCAAAACTGACACTGGCACGCTTTTGGAATGCGGTTGAGGCTATGGGTGTGGGTATATTCACTGCGCGGGCTATAGCATCGGTATCTAGGTATGCACCCGAGCCAATGACCATGATCGGGAACTTTGTCAATGACCCCATCCGCTCTAGATTGGGAAGTTTTATCCATCAGTGCTCAGAGTATCAATGCCTTAGTAGATTCTCTGAACATTGCGGTAAGAAATGGATACAAATTAGTGAAGACATTCAATTTCTCGAAAAATTGTTCAACAAGTAGATCTCTGCTAGCATGGGTAAAATTGCTTCGTTGGGTTTATGTTGAAAATTTGGAGACTTGCAGATTTCACTCTCTTTCCCTATTCTGCGTTCTAATGAAAAAGGCAGTAACTGTACAAAAAATTAAAAAATCACTTTTTTATAGCACTGAAATACTTGAAGAGAGATCTATCGATCACGCCCAACGCTCATGGCCGCTGTGTAAGGATAACAGCGGTAAAGTAAGGACTCCAAATTACACTATGCTCCTAATTTTGTACCTACAACATCACCGCAAAAAATTTCCAACATCTTATTAATTTAATTTATAAGATTCTCATCTTATTAGTAAACTTGACTTTCTGTTGGTCTGTGGCTGATGATGAAAAACCGGGTTGATCCAACAAAAAGTTAAAAAATAACAATACATATTATTATTTAAATATTCTTTCATATATGTATATTTAAGTGAGGTGGCCAATCAAGGGATGGGGGGGATGTATCCATTACCCTGTTTCAATTTCAAACCTTATGAATTTAAAGTGTTTCATATTGAATTCAATATGGCGCCCCTATTAATTTTATTTTAAAGAATTTATTCCCCTATTATTCCCATATTTTCGTACAAAATCACCCTCTTATCCCTTTTTCGAGATGATTTTGCGGACTGCGAAGTCTGCGCTTGGGGAGTGAAAGCAGGTGTCTTACTAGAATTTAAGGATTTTAGGCGAATTGAAGAACTATATATCGGATCGATAGCATAGTGCAATTATACGCTTTTTTAAAGTGATACAATCTGATCAGGTTATAAAGGCCCGATGGTCTTTTATTTAATTGTAAATGATAGAATCTTTTGTTTTGGCTTTTTCAAAATACAGATAAAAAAACAAGATTGGACTGTTTAGATTAGAGCTTAGATTATTTCACTATGATTGAATACTCAAGACTCGCTGAAAACACTTCTCTTGTCGAGTTACAATTTTAGCTTGAAGAAAGAGCGTGCAATTGACTGATTGCACTGACAATTCATATGTCACAATTCTGTCTAAGACTCTATGCCAACACAAAGTGATTTAACGCTCAAACTCGCAGCTATCTGACTGTCACTTTCCTTAACAGTAAAGTCTAAAGTGGCAATGCTAAAGCATCTGTTCTCATCAAACTTACTGCAAAATATAAAAACAAAAATCGTTAAGAAAGCGTTTTTAATTTTTTATTTCTCATCTTCAAATGATTTTTTTCAAAAGAGGAAACATTTTTTAAATCTTTCCTTTCCTTTGAACTAGATTTTTACTTGCATCATTTTTTAAAGAAAAAATGCTCGCTTCGTGTTTTTTCCTGAGGCTTAATTGACAATCGTTAAAGCGCCATAATGAAGGTATTTGTGAGGCGACACGTGGGCCCAGAACAGGATCGTTAGCAATCGTACAATTCCATAATTAATCGTAGTAATCCGAGACTTATTAGCTACGTAAGCTCGACAGTCTCCTTCCGACGTGATACATTAATCTCTTTATTGGCTTCACTTGACAGGCAACGGATGTGAGCGCACCGTCTCTTTTTTTAAGGTACATGAGAAGCTAATGTGGCCTATATCGACTTGATCGAAAGATAGATGTCTAGGTAATATAATGACTCTTGTGTGATAAAAGTGAGGCAAAACTTGAAACAGCATATTCGATATACGACATGCCCATGAATAATCTCGAGAGAAAGTTGCAAGAAACGGTAGTACGCTTATATATTATAACAGATTGTTAACACAAAAAAGTCTTGCCACATCATGCAATAATAATAATTAAAAGTGTTGCTTTGTTTCTTTATTGGAATCAACCAAGTGGGAAAAGACATCAAATGAAGACATAATGGGATTCAGAAGCAATCGAATTGCTATTTATTTTCTTAAAAATTAAATTAACTTTTAGTTTTATGTTTGGGTTTGTTCCAGAACTACATCGCCATCGCAGGGGTTAGTAGGTTTTGTGACGATTTGTATTTTCGAGGAACTTATCCCTTTTCTCATTCTTTCATTCAATGCGAATCATGAGTTGTTCAATGCAAAAATTCATCTCTTTTGATTGAAAATTGAACTATTATATTTTTGTTTGAAAATTGATCGTTTGTAGTTGAAAATTCAATAAACAAATTTCTCACTGAGAATTGATCTTTTTTGGTTGAAAGTTGAACTACTTTAATGAACATGCATTTTATTGGTTCAAGATGTAGCTAATTTGTTGTAAATTAGTTCTTTTTTTTGTAAAAATGGTCTTCATTGGCAAAAAATTTATCTTCTTGATTGAAAACTCAATCCCTTGTTTGAAATTTGAACTACTTGGCTCTGACAATTCATTTTATTAGTTGAAGATCCATTTCTTTGGTTGTAAATTAGTTTTTTTCTTTTAGTTGAGAATAAATATATTTTAAACTGCTAATGTAACTATTCAATTTAAAAAAATTTATTTTATAATTTAAAATTCATCTATTTGGTTAAAAATGAACTTTTTAACCATTTTTTTACTGGAACCTCTTCCCTGGCTGACAGTTTAAATCTTTTTTTGAAAATTGCTCTCTCGATCAGAGATCATCACAGAGCTCATCATCACACAGAGAGAGAGAGAGGATTCAAATATTTTGGTTAAAATTGATATTTTTTGGCTCAACTCCAATCTTTTTACATTCTCATTCTAATGAGCAGGTATTGGTTTTTATGTGAAACATGACTTTCGCGGATTCCATCAAATGTCGACGTTTTGAGACGCCCTGGCTCAGAAAAAATAGTTTTTACGACGGTGTCTATCGTCGTTGACGTTGTAGTCGATGTCGTTGTCGTCTGTAAGCACGTTAAAATTTGAATGAATTATTCTATTGGATTGCCCTTTGACACACTTTATAAGGATATGAAAAGAAAGGACGAGTTTATTAGCCCGCTTTTTCTGAAGAAATTTTAAAAAGTTAGAGCAGTTAGAAAGTTTTGACACCACTTTTAAAAATATTTGAACATTTTTTCGACAACTATTTATAGTAGATCACATAAGAACAATTTATTCCGTTTACTTTTTTTATAAAATAAAAATGACCAAAGTTATAGCATTTTTAAAATACAAAAACCAAAAGAAAAT
>JAWWLR010000034.1:27305398-27316731 GCA_035041075.1 Acraspis erinacei | reverse complement strand
GAAAGAATCCAGGATTCAACATTCATAAATATCGTCGGTCGAAGAAAGGATTGATTTGTTTTCAAATCATTATACAAATAATTAGGTAATTCTACTTCAATCACCAGCTGACTTCACGTGTTGTTGAGTGCTGAGGGAAAAACAATGGACCAAATGCATGGAATTCGGTCCATTGTTGCCCTATTTCGCTAATAACTATTTAATGAAATAATAAAATGTTCTTATTATTAGTCACGAAGATATTATAAAAATAAATTATAGGTAAAGTTTTGAAAAAGGGCAATAATATTTCGAATGGAATGGAAATTAAATAAACTTGTATCATTTCTAAAGACAAATTTTTGATTTCCAATAATTGCACATTGAAAGTCTTTCAAGTTTAACAATTTTAAGTGATATGGTCTAAAATTGAAAAATTTCAGAGCAAAATCTGTAAAATTGAACAATTTCAGATTAGAATTGTTTAAATTGGATCATTTGAAATTCAAAGGAATTGATATTGTCTCATTTCTAATTAAAAACATTCAAAATGAAATAAACTTCAATTCAAAGCGATTAAAATTTTAGAATTTTAAATTTAAAAAAAATTTGAATGTTTCAAAGTCAAAGCTTCTGAAATTTTAGAATTTTAAATTGTTATTGTCATTTTCACTATTTAAAATGGAAAACAATCTAATTATAAATCTTGATTATTAAATTGTTCGAAAAAAACGTTCAAAATTAAAGAAATTATTCAACGACTGATTATCAATTTTAGATACGTTTTTGTCTATTTTTAATTTAAACAACACAATTTTGAACTTTTTAATTTCAAATCTTTTAATTTTTAATACTTCATTTAGAATTATTATTCCTTGAAAGCCTTTAATGAAATAATTTCAAATTATTCCTTTTTTAACATATTCAACTAAAAATTAAAAACATAGAGAATACAAAAAGAAGATCGTTATATTGGTCCAATTTTTTAAATTACACAATTTCAAGACTTTCAATTTCGGAATTGTTTTTTTATAAGTTGAATTAAAATGTTTAATGTTTTGGAACATTTTCAAATAAAAAATAATTCAATTGTCCATCCCTAGTTCTAAAATCTTCTCATTTTTAAATCTTGAATTTGACAAATTATTCTCTTAATTTTGCATTGCTTTTAATTTATTCTAGATGCATTTTTAATTGAAAATTGTGTAACTGCAAATCCTTTTAACTGAAAATTGTACAACTAGCATGGATTTTAATCTGATATTCTATGATTTCAAAAAATAAAAAAAAAACATACAAGCATGTGCTTTTCAAATTGGGAAACCTAACGATTTAGAATATTTAAATCTAAAATTATTAAATTTAAAACTGACTATGACGACTGTCAATCCTAAATTTTGCATTTTTAAATTAATAAATAATATAATTTTCCTGATATTTTAAATATTTTTAATTAAGAAATTTGAAATGAAATATTTTCGAATGAAGCTTTTGAAGTAAGAAGACTTTAGTTTTAAGACCTCATAAGTTAAACTGTTCAAGAATTTCACATTCAAAATTATAATTTAAAAAATGGAAACAGAAATTTTAAAGATGATAAATATTTTTAATAAGTATAATGTCATGTAGTATCAAGTGAAATTCAATGTGATTGGATAGATTAAAAAAAATTAAAATGAGTTTTCTGCGTAGAAACAGCAATGTAATTTTCACCATTAAATGTAAAAGTTTAAAGGTTTAAACTCTAAAGAGGTTGAAAATGTTATGCTTTCAAATAGGAAACTTTCAAAATTATTTAATTCAAACTTAGTGCGTGATTAAAAATTAAGCAATGCCAAACTTTGTTTAAAAATTGATGGATTTTTAAATCGGGATCATAATAACCTTGAAACTAAGTTATTAAAACTGATATTAATCAGTTTTAATAACTTTTAATAACTTTTAATAACCTTTTAATAACTTAATAACTGGTAAATTATTACCAGTTATGCATCGCGATTTATAAGTTGCAATCATTTTAATCTAAAGTGCAAAATGCATAACTTGCCATGATAGAAAAATTCGCAAGACAAACAAAAAACTCACAAATCGATCGGAAACATTGCATACTCAATGTGAAAAGAATGAAGGAATAGACCGATTATCATAAATGTATAGTTCAGTTCTCATTGTTATAGTATCACAATTTCGCTTTGTAGTTTTTGTACTTCTAGTAAATGAAAGTTTCGTTCAATTAAATTCATAAGACAGGAAAAAATGTCTTTTTATATACAAGATTTTTAATTTTATAATAAACACATTTTTCTGTTGTAAGAAACGAAAACAGAACCTTGTGTAATAATAATAATTTAATTTAATGTGATCTCTATTATATATTTTCTATATATATTTTATTTCTTTGAAATTAATTGTCTTTTATTCTTTTAAAAATAAAGATTCAATAACATTTCCTAATTATAGAGCTAGGAAAATATGTTTTCGCTCTCAAAAGATTAAAGAAAATTTTACTAGTTTTCTGTCACATAGTTGAATGTTTCTTAAGTCTTCGATGCGCACACGCGAATTTAATTATATTGACATGGTAAGTTGTTTTCTTTGAGTAAACAATAGGAAAATCAAGATCAATGGATGTTTGTATTAATTGCAAAGATTTTTTGAATTATTTCTCGTTTTTTCTTTAACATGTGCTTCAGAATTCACAATCCTTTTCTGAGGGCCAAGATTTCGGGATAGGGGGTGAGCTAAAGGGCCCGTTCATAAGCTAGTTAGCACCTTCTCTTAGGGCCTGGCTGGCATTTAACCGATCACGAGCCAGGCCAGCGTGCCAACCGCGTACAATGACGCATTGTACTTAAATCAGATTCAATTTGGGACCTATTGAAAATTACGCTTAATAAATTATTTGGGCAATTCATAAATCCCTCGCACCTCGGACGAGCAGTCTAATGGACTCGAATGTTCATAGAGTGTATCTTGTGTACGCCATGCCTCCTCGCACGCACACTTGATTCGCGTTCGTTTATACCTATGCGTGTGTATTACAAATTAGTAGGCAGTTATAAATGACCTTATCCCGAGACTCCTTATTTTCACCTCTTCTTCAGATGATAAGCATCTCCTACCATCAGGGCAGTGCTTTTAATGATTCTGAGAAATTTGAGTCGATAGGTCATCAGAGAAAAGGATAAAATCAACATTGATTCTTTCATTCGTGATCATCAATTCAATAGCTTTGCGGATAATTCAATTGTGAGGAACGTAGAGTTAATTGTACTTAATGCAATGTCAAGTTTACAGCAGTTTATATACAATGGGATGGACAGAAAAAATAAAAGTTTTGAAAAACGAAAATTGCTGTGCGTAAAATTTGCTACATGTTATCACATATAAAAAACTCAATGACTTTTTGAAATAAAAACTGATCTTACAGTTTCGCAATGAGGCCAAAAAATGTATTTAAAAATATTAATATGCATTATGGAACGTGTTAGTGGAGTTAATGACACCTGAAACGAAAGACTTCGGATACTTATGGGCCCGGGTGAAGACCTTGGCGTGGCGACTTTTTAAAGCTCTTCGCCTGGGGTGATTGTTAGAGAGATTGATCAGCGACCTGGGTTGAGGCAGTGTTGATGAACGAACGTGTTATTTAAGTAAACAAAACGGCATTTGAGGAATTCTAGATTAAGAAACAGACATGTACTGTTTTTAAATGTAAAGTTAAAAAACATATTTTTCTAAAACGTCCTAATGGTTTTCCAACTAGAACTATTCTAAATCCTGATCTCTTAAACAAAATTCTCCCAATATTAATCCAGAGAAAATTGTATGCTTGAAATTTAAAAATTGTAATCTTGTTCAAATTGAAAATGATTTAAAGCTTCTGAATCTGGATATCGTCTCATTTTTCTCTGTCAAATTGTAATCTTGCAAGCTTTTATTTTTTACCAAATATAACGATTTCAACATTTGACTGTTTTCAACGTGTTTCACATTTGTAAAATTTAAAATTATATATTAAAAAGTGTACGAAAAAATGAAATCTTTCAAATTTATTACATTTAAAAAGATGAGAAGAATTTTTAAATGATCAATTGACATAGTTTTAAAATATAAAGCTTCTAAGTTGCAGGAGTGTTGATATTAAAATTTTGAAATTATTAATGATTGTTCTTGAATTAAAATAATTCAATGTATACTACTTTTGAAATTAACATTTTTTTAATTTGGATTATCTCCAGTTCAATTTCAAAAGAATAGCGTCCAAATTTTACTGTTACTAAATATTTTTTATTCTTGTTTGTCTATGTAGCCGTAGAATTTTTGTTTAAATAAATGCAAATAAAAATTAGCATCTATAGTACTGATGAGATTTTCGAAGTTTTTGTTTTTCTGCAAACTGATCTGAGGGGAAATTTTAGGCGAGTCGGAGTTGAAGACGACCCGAAGACGAGCCAATGGCGCGTCGAGTATTGCAAGCTTCACTAGATGATAAGAACTTACTTTCTGCTACCAGTTACACACGATATTTCTGTAATAAATGTAGGGAATTTTACAAAATTTCTAAAATTGATTGTAAAATTACCATAAATTACCCAAGATTTTCCTTTTCAAGATAAATTAAATAAAAATCTACAATTTAAATAAAATTGTCTTGAATACGAAAGGATAAACTATATATTTAGAATTTGAAAATAAAATACTTTTTGTTTAATTTATTTAAACGTATTTTAAAATTAATATAAAACTATAAATAAATAAAGAAGAATAAAAGTTAACAAAATAATATGATGATTTAATAGTTTGTGTGTGCGAAAATTAAAGTGTGATTATTTCTAAAAGGCAATAATGCGAGTGAAAGAGTTAATAACGAGCACTAAAACGATCATTTTGACGGCGAATGAAGAGTGATGAGGGATACCGCAGAATCCGTGACAGCTTATGCAATTTAGAAAGAGGGAGTTGGGCGCGTGTCCGACAATCGGAAGTTATTCTATTGATCTACACAGATTATGCGTTCTCTTTGGAAAAAGTGACATCCTTTGTGATATATTCAGTCGCACGTCGACTCTGGAACAAATACAATCCCTCATGAGTTCTCAATTGTCAATCCACCAACAATTGATTAATCGGATACATAGTGAAATTAGATACACTATAGGGTGGACCAAAAAAACATTGGAAAATTTATTTTTCGAATTTTCATGCATATCCCGCCTAAAAATGGTCGAACCCAGAACAAAATAATGTGTTTTTTTACATTATATTTAAAGGTCCAGCCAACCACGTGAAGTGTGTCACGTATTAATTTTCCATAAGAAAAAAAACGCCCTTGTTAATTTTATATTTGTATTATTATATATGTATGCATATTAGGTGTGTATAGTTGACCTCTTCGAAATTAGCCATAGAATGCGAATTGAAAATTTCTTTTTGAATTTTAACCCCATAAGTCTGTTTTATAGGGTCCCAAAAAACCCATAAATAAAAAATTGTGTTTCACGAGTTACTTTCTACTACTAATTTATTATTGTTTATAGCAAGTTTCTTTTAGAGTATATTTGTAAAAGGTTTTTCAGAATTTTTCAACTTTGTTTAAAATTTTCAATTATAGCGAGGCACTACTCAATTAAAGCTAGCAACAATATTATTGTTCAAACAAATGATCATTGTTCATAACTATCTCGTCCCATAGTAATGCTGAATCATATCGGTTTTTTCTAAAATATTAAATGTTTTGTTTACTTTTTACGAAGCAAAGTAATAATACATTCAAGTTCATAAATATAATTTATTAAATAATATATTATTATTTATAACAGTGAAATTAACATCAACAAGAATAATTATTTAAAAAGCATTCCATTTTTTCATAATGAAGCATTTTTACTCTTTTTATAATGTTTAAAAAATAATAATTTAAGAAAAAAGGCTCTACGTAAATACTTATTTAAGGAAAAATTACATTCAATATCATTCATATGGAAAATTGAAAGAACATTTCCAATTTCGGGTTCTATTTCAGATAAATATAGCCACAGAAAAGAAAAAACTCGTTCAGTGAGATCTTAACGTATCGGCCGTAGATGGTGGGCCTTCCTGGGGTCAGATATTTAATTTAAAAGTATTTTTTTTAAATATTCTTTGAAAAATATGTGACCGAAATGTTTGCCAATTTAGTTTATCCAATAAAAAAATTTGTCTAAACAAAGAGAGAAACTGTTAAAAAATGTAGTCTCTCATATTTTTATTCATTATTTATTTATAACTAAAATGTAAAAGTAAACTTATAATTTGAGAAAAACGCTATTTTCTATCATAACTATAAGAGAATATAATTATAAACAAATTTAAATATTTCAGAAAAACCATAACTACCTTGCATTACCATTAAAGAAAATATTTATAAACAATAATAATTTATTTAAACAATTATTCTTGGTAAATTCCATTAACCCTCCGTCACACAGGTGGGTCGTTTACGACTCAATCGAATTTTCCCCTTAAGTTGTTGATGAATCAATTCATTAATTAATTTGTTTATTAATTAATTATCTTATTATTTAATTAGTTGATTCATTAATTGATTATAATTGGTGGACTTTCCCGCTTAAGTAAAAAAACTTGTAGGTGGGATGGTTATTATTACCTTGCTTTAATTGAAAATGGACAAAAAGTTAAAATTTTCAGAAAAAAACGTAACTTTCTAGCATTATTCTAAGAAAATATTCTTTCATATGATAATACATTATTTATAGAATTACTTTTGTTAGCTTTAATTGAATATTTCTTCACTCTATCTGAAAAGTTGATATAGCAAGTTGCAAGATTCAGAAAAACGGTGACTTTCTAACGCTATTCTAAAAGAAAAATGCTATAAACAATAATGAATAATTTAAACCATTTAATTAAGCATCTAGTTAAAAGTAGAAAGTCATATTTTAGATAGTATAGAACTAGAAAAAATCGAATTTTTTACTTACGAGGGTTTTAAGGACCCCATAAAAGAGACTTATGGAGTGAAATTCAAAAATTAATTTTTTACTCGTATTCTATAGCTATTTTCTAAAAGAAACGATGACGTCTACATATCTTTTTTTTAAATGCATTTATTTTGGTACAACCAAACAAATTCGAGAGAAGCCAAATACTTAAATACTCACTTAAGCCAAATACTCATTGAATAAAACATTCCTCCCTTATTTATTCTTTTTATGGATTTTTCAATTTCCCCGTTTTGCTATTTATCAAAATACGTAACAATTTTAATGTAAAATAAATAAATGTGAAACTGACTTTAAAGGTAAAATAACATTCCTTTTAACCCTTATTTGTTGTTATTTTCATAAGTATACATACCAAAATTGAAAGATCGTGCTGAAGTACCAGTTTTCGTTATTTCTTAAAACTGAAGGGTTTTTCTACAAGTCAACTTATTTGTGAAAAGACGCAAGGAAAATGGTGATTGTTATTAGAGGACAGGACCTTTAACAACTTGCGAACAAGGGGCTGACACGTTCAGAAACAATCGTAGGCGACCAACGAGCCTACTATATAATTAGCATAGGATCCTTTTGGAAATCGACCGCTCCATAAGTTTTTCTCGGGTGGCTGTGGACAACGAGAACAGAACCGACACTAATTCTTCCTAAATTTTAACCGATCGTCATCTCTTTCCAGTTTTAAATATACTACCTCTACTGCCGGAAGATCTGGATCTTTCAGATGTTACCGCACGAAATTGGCTTTAACGCATAAAGATCTCGTGTGGAATTTTGACCCCGTATGCCGGGTGTGACTGGAAAAGCCCTCGTGAAATAATAGACATTATGTTCATCCAGGTAAGCTAATCTGTGTGTGGTTCAGCAATCTGGAACGATTTTCTCTTATAATCAGGATTTCGGCCTTCTGGGCTGAAACTGTTAGTGGAAAAATTAGCTCTTGACAGTGACTGAGGAGGTGGGAGTGTTCATATGTTTTATGACGCACGAAAAAGATATAAGATTAACAGAACATATATATATTTTTTTATTATTATTACACCATTAACCCTTACTTGACACACTGGGGTACAAACAACCCCAGGCCCACAATTCTTTAATTTTAAGTATCTGAACCTGAAGAAAGCGGGTTTTTTTTACTACAGTTAATTTTACTTTCTGGCCATATAACCCATATAATTTCAAAAAGCATACTCTTAAGAACTTATAAAAAAATAGACAACTTAAAATAATCAACAACTTATTTTTTATAACAATTTTTGTCGCTGGGGTACAAAGCACCCCAATGTGTCAAGTATGTCACACAGCCGAAGTGTGTCAAGTAAGGGTTAAGCTTGCCCGTATCTCGGGAGTATTATTTTTTTAAATTGAAAAAAGATTTTGAATAACTATCCAAGTTCTTAATTTAGAAACAATTCAGCTCGAGAGTGAAAGAGTGACGACAAAGTTAGCCAATTTTTTGGACCTCCTTAGCTACATGGAGAAAAAATATAAGAATATGTTACAAGTATCAAATTACTCATTATTGAAAATCAAAATGAGCATCGCTTTTCGTTTCTTAAAAATTACAAAAAAATTACCCCTATTTAGGTGTTGAGAAGATCCCCAAAAAATAAAAAAATTGGAAATACCACTAATTATAAAATCATTTTTCATTGTATTTTTTCCATAAAATAAACCTTACAAAAGTAAAATCACGTATTTTCTTGATTGACAAGGGATTCGTCTGAAAAATTATTTTATAATTAGTGTTCTTTCCTATTTTTCAATTTTTTGGGGGTCTTCTCAACCCCTAAATAGTTGTAATTTTTGAAATTTTCTAAAAACAAAAAGAGATGCTGATTTTGATTTTCAATGACGAGTAATTTAATATGTGTAACATATTTTTATATTTTTTCACCAGGTCCCTAGGGAGGTCCAAAAAATAGGCGAACTTTGGCGTCACTCTTTGTATTTGCCCCTAGTTGGGCAACCAAGAGGGTAAACGAAAATATTGGATGTACAAACACCCGTGCAGAAATATAAACGTGAGCCTGGTAAGGAACTGACCAGTTTCCCCTACTTCTGGCGTGGCCCTGGTCGTGTAAACTGACAATGGTCATATATGGCGTGTAACACTTTTTCACCTTTTTGCCCTACTTAGGTTAAAGTTGTCAGGCCCTGTCCAGTTTTTCTGAGCAATACACTATCTTTTCAAATAATAATAATAATTTTTAAAAACTACTATTAGGAAAGAAAATTTATTTTATTTAGTATAGTACTATTGAAAATACATATTATATTATAATTGTTCAGTCTTTTATGCTGCAAACGAGCCCCTTTTCAAGAACAAAAATATTTTAGCAATTCATTTAAATTGTAAGACTTTAAATTATGCAAAAACCTTATAATTTTACTAAACTTTTGATTTAATTATTTTTAAATTAACATGTATGGTATTAACTTAGAAATCAATTTGTAATAATTGAATCTGGAATTGACTATCGAGCATTTAAAAATGCTTCAGTATTTATTATTGGCACATTTGACATTATATTTTGTGTTGTGACCTCCTCCTTTTGCCTATATTTATTATCAATCTATTTTTCCTTCTATAATCAGCTTTATTCTAAGAATCTTCAGTATAAAGGCAACTTTGTCGACGATTTTCTAATTTCAACAATCGTATTTTTTGTGCAGCATCTTGAATAGCTTCTAATTTTTGTTTTTATTAATTTTTGTTTGATACGGACGGTTTATGTTTAAGTCTTGGAATTACTTTCATTAAAAAAATTGTTAATAAATAAATTGCTGAAATAAGTTACTAGACTGGCCTCTTAATATATTTATGTTTATTTAATTTCTGTAATATTTAGTGGCTAATCAAAAATAGGCAGAAAATTGGCTGGAGCTTTTCTTCAATCAAAAGATTTAATTTTGTGAACGTAATCGGATTATAAGGTGGTGTCATAAACTTTGCAATATTTTGACCGAGTATTGGATCAAAGGACATTTAACTATTTGGCACAAAATCTACTAGTGTCCACTGAGATTCTTTGCTTTAATCACATTTTTTTACGACGTTTTTACTGTTTTATACATCCATTATTTTCATTTTCCCCCCTTGGTTGACCAGCTAGGGGCAAATTGAAATTTCCGTGTCAGACCACAGAAATTTGAAATTTTCAAATGTTCTTTTTGCATACGTTTGTACCTCTTTTTTACTGATTGAACAACGTACATCCCATATTTTCGTTTGAAGCGTCTTGTTTGCCCAGCTAGGGATATATCAACATTTTGTGTCATTCTCCAGAAATTTGAATTTTTCCATTTTTCTTTGTGCTAACGTGCATACGTCGTTTATACTGTTTGTTAATCTAATCTTTTTGTACGTGTCTTATCTAAGCCCCTCACTTCCTTGTCTTCGGGCACCCTTGACTTTCCAAAACGTTACGACACTTTGGAACCTTGGATCCTCAAGGGATCTCTGCCGCCCACTCCTGGCAAGGGGCTTCGCGCACTTCCTCAACGATTCCAGCAAGGCTCAAGCGTTCCGGTCTTACCAACTTCGTCAACTCCCAAGGCTTCCTCCGTCGACAAGCCATTTGATTACTTCGACTCTTCCGGAGACGACGTTTTGTTCTTGGCGGCCGACGGATCGCCCGAAATCTTCTCGCCTTCTTTGTTCCGATCTCCACCTGCCGGTTCGCGCCACTTTCATGTTGGGAAGCACGTGGGCAAAGTTAGTCTCAACCGTTCTGCGCGGAGAAACCGACCGTTCCCACCACACTTGCATAGAGGCTTCGCCTCCCATGGACGGCTTTCAAGCCTGGCAACAATTCGTGCGGCCTCAGGGGGCTAAGCGCACATATCTAACGCCACCTCGTAGTTGGCGATAGGAGAATAAATCTATGGCTCGCCTCGACGCCTTTCTCCTACAGCACAACCGGTCGTTCCCTGTCCGATCTGCTCCAGCACCCGCTGCTACTGTCGCTCACGCCTGTTAGAACAAATAGACTCGCTGTAACGAGCCTCCAGCGAACCTGCTGACCAAAGGGCTTATCTTCCGGATTCCCTATAGCGTACCCCTTACCACGAACAACCATTCGCTTCATTCGCAGCTGGGGTATTACTCGGCTACACTAAGATTAACACCCCCCCCCCCCCCGAAACCACGTTGTGACAAGCCCCCGCCCCAATGGGGCTTGTATCAAGATGATTACAAATTTGTATCTGTTTTTTGGCTGAATAACTTTATCTACCAATCTGTTTTCGTACCTTTTCTCATTTTTCCATAAATTTCTCATTTTTATTTTTAATGCCATTTTTATGATTAAAACCAAAACTACGTATTCTATCAAAAAGTGATTAATA
>JAWWLR010000034.1:27207705-27219543 GCA_035041075.1 Acraspis erinacei | reverse complement strand
AGAGGCGCCTCACCAACATGCTAAGTTTGTATGTATTTCTCCCATATGGGAGAGTGATGGGGGCCGCAAAATCCCAGATTCTTGAGACACTGCATCGCAGCCACTGATATATATATATATATACACCTGATGCGATACATAGCAGTGTAAACAGTAGAGTGTAAACATGTGTAAACGGGAAACGAAATTTATTCTTCTGTAGTGTATTAAATAATACCAGTGATGTTTACATTTTTAATTTTGAACATGAGCAAATGTATAAGTTTTCGGAAATCGCGCAAGTGAAAAACGTGACTAATTATTTATTCTGTAGATTTCCTCGAAATGATGCACTGTGCAGAGAATGGGTCAAAATTATTGGCCGGGAAGGTTGAATACCTCCCTTGAATAGTTTATTGTGTTCTGATCACTTCACAGAAGAAAGTTTCTCTTTCCACAATCAGCGGACCAAGACAAATTTAAAAGCTGGAGCATTGCCAACGATTTGTCCAAAAATTACCCAAGAAACACAGAGACATCTTCTGCAATTCCACTCTCTTTCGTATGAATTTCAAATCACTGAATACTTGAAACTGAATACTTCTCTCCTTTATACCATTTTTATGTAAAAAAGGAACCTTAGATATTAGAGTAGTTATAACTTGAGGAAAAGAAATTTATAGCCAAGAAAAAAAACACGAATTTTAAACAAAATAGTTCAATCATCAGTTACAGCGGGTCCAAGGTACTGATGGGCGCTGCTCGTTTTGACCATGGTAATAACTTAAAGTACCGTTAATTACCGGCAATTACTGATAATCGCGCTAAAAAGGAGTAATTCTTTAATTTTTCACAGAAAAAAGGTTTTTCGAGACAAATATTTTTACATGTATAATATTTAATTTTCATCAGCCAAAGAAATGCATTTTTAACCAGATACACAATAGTTGAATTTTTAGTAATAAAAAATTAATTTTAAAAGAAATATATAAATTGTTAAAGAAATAGTATGATCCTTGAATGATTAATCTTCGTTAAAGAAGATTCAAGCTCTAAAAATGGACACAAAATGGAATAGTGACATTTCCAGTTCTAAAAATTAATTTTGTGTCAAAGAGATTAATTTTCCACTAAAAAATAAAAAAGGGTTTTTCACAAAAATAGTACCCTCCCACTTATCGCATTACCGCTTATCGCGACTTCCCCTACTTGCTTTGATCCCACTACCGAATTAAAAAAAAATTGACATTCAATGTAACCTATTTAATAAGTTTTTTTCAATATATCAATGGCTATAAATTCTAGAAAGAAAAAATCAACGCAAATCGTTTTATATGGAAACACTTACATGCCTTTCCAGTCCAGATCGCTTTCTAACGTTTTCTGCTACATGTTTCCTCAACTGTCAAATTTTGACATTACCTTTTTTTGAATAGATTCGATTTTCTAAACCAATCAGATATGTGGGTAAACCCAAGGGGAAAAAGGTTTTTGATGTGGTGGGGGGACGCACGTAACGCGAATCTCAGTCCCAGCCTCTCGCGATAAGTGGGAGGGTACTGTGTAAATTTGCTCGATAATACAATCAAACTTCAGGGTGCCTGTAGCTCAGGAAAAACCTGGAACTCAGGGAAAAGACCAGAAGTTTTATTGATCAGGAAAAGCCGGCGATTTTGACAAGAATCTTGCAAAAGTCAGGGAATGTCTATAAGAGGCACTTTATAAAACCTTATAAAAGATTTAATATTAAAAATTTTTATTTTATTAGAATTCTGTTCTTTGGAATATTAATATTCAAGAAAATATAAAGAATTTTCAGGTTAAAATTAAAGAATTTTGACAATGAAGTTTTGCGGCATAACTGATATAATATTCTAGTTAGGAACTTATTTTCCTTGTATTCATATTTTTTATTGTTTTTTTGAAGTAGTTAAAAAGTCATACTTTTTTTTATTGAAAATTCAACTTTTTTGTTAAAAATTCTTCTTTTTGGTTTTAAAATTCAACTATTTTGGTAGAGAATTATCTTTTTTTATAAATTCATATTTTAGTATTGGAAATTCAACATAAATATTTTTTTGTTGAAAGTACAAATATTGTTTTGAAAATTCGCCTTTCTGGTTTAAACATTCATCTGTTTAGTGTTTTTGGGGAAATTTCGTCTTTTTTGGATAACCATTCGACTGTTTGGTGAAAAATTAATTTTCTTTGTTTAAATTTTCGTTTCTTCTTATTGAATATTAATTTTGTAACTAAATATTTAAATATTTTAGTTGTAGATTTATTTTTAGTTAAAATATCGCATCTTATATTATAATTTTAACCATTTTGTTGAAAGTCGATATTTTTAATTGAAAGTTTAATTATAATTTGTCCATTTTTAGTTGAAAATCGATCTTAATCTTCTTGTTTTGAAATTTCCTCTTTTTTGTTAAACATGCAAGTACTTGGTTGAAAGTTAACTTTTTTGTTAAAAATTTATATTTTTGGGTTTGTAATTTAACTGTTTAACAAAAAATCCATTTTTTGTTTTCAATTTCAATTTCGTTAAAAATGTTATCATTTTGTTGAAAATTGAACTATATTGCTAGAAAATCACCTTTTTGGTCGAAAATTTAACTTTTTTGTTGAAAATTCGTCCTTTCAGATTGAAAATCCATCTTTTATGGTTAGGATAAAACATCATGCTGCATATTTTCAAATGTAACTTTTACGACAGTTCGAAAACCAAAGAATCCAACCGTAAAATTTTTACATTTTAAGGTATTTATGTTTCATAAAAAACCGGTCATCATTCTTTCCCAAAAAAATGCAAAACCTTAATTTTTCACTGAAATAGGTGCAAAAAAGCTCGAGTGTATGATGTTTGAAGAAAACTCAATTTTTCATTTGACATCAGTATATTCACATTACTTTTTCTGCTGGGATAATCAAATTCTGACCGCAAGGCGCCAACAAAAGAGGTCGTTGGGCAACTGAATATTTGGTTTTAAATAACTAAAATACGTGAATCGAAATACGTGAAATTAAATTGAACAAACGTTGTAAATGATGCCGTGTCATCGCCCACCAAACATGTGGAAATGGAAATGGGTGCTAGAAATGACAGACTGAAATTCGGCGAATCTATACACTTCGTATAAATTACCTTTATCTATTATCTCTATACACGAGCTGTATATAGTTTTTTTATTTTCATACGGAGTCTTAGGCAGTTTAACATGCGAAGATTTTACATTTTCTTAGTTTATCTGTTTTTTATCTAACGATAGAAAAGTAGTTCCAAATCCAAACAAGAATGGAGTTTTTAAACAGATTGGAAAATTTGAACGTTGCAAATTTGGAACTATAGAAATATTTTAATTTTTGAATCTTGAATTTTAAGGCACATTCAATTCTACTCGTATTTTGGATGTGGACTCTGAGTATAAATAGTAACACGATTTCAAAGAAGATTAAAATACGTGAAACATAAAATATTAAAATAAAATTCTATTGAATTAAAATAATAATAATAATAATAATAATAATAATTCGATTGAAATAAAATTTAAAAAAATCTCTGTTATCTTTAACTAATATTATTAGTTAAAGATATAACAGAGATTTTTTGAACAATTGAATTTCGTACAATTTGAAATAGGGTAATTTTTAAAACTTATATACCCCTTCCCCACCGAGTGAGTCACGCCTACCCCAAAAGGGAAACGGCCTAATGGTGTAATAATAACATTTAAAAAACAGCAATCTCAAAAATTCAAATGAAATATATTCAACTTATTTAATCGTTTTAAATTCAGAAATCGATCGTTTCAAAATTGTTTCATTGCAAAAGACATAAACTTTCATAAGTTATTCAGCCTGATTGATATAAAGACGATCAGTTTAAAAATGTTTAATTTCAAACGCTGAAAATATGAAATTGTAACAAAATTAATTTTCCAGCTTTTTAATATTACTTTTTGAATTATGTTTGTTTTGACTGGTAAATAATGAATGAATTAATATTACACTTTTTAAATTCTCGTAAGAGAAGGCACCTATTAGATTTGTGTACAGTTTGCCCATCGCTCTGGTTTTGTCAAATGTCCACGTTTTGAGGCCTACTGAACCCGAAAAGATACATAACACAGCCCACAAAAAATTAGTTTGTCCGACGGACAAGCGTAGTCATATCCTATGGATTTCGTGTCGCTGAATCCGAATCCGAACACATAATTCCGAAATTAGCTTTTGTTCACTTCCTAACTAAAAAATCGGCCCGCGGTGAAATACCAAATTACGACGCATTTTCTTCCTAACCTTCAAAAACACCGAAAAGGCAGGTTTTCTAATGTAGCCATTCGTTTACCTAGGGCATTCGAATGTATACCTGGTGACGGACGATGTTTCTATAATAGAAGCGAGAATAAAGCAGTCATCAGTTATTGAAAAACTGCAAAATAAGGCAAACAACGCAATTTATGAAAAAAGTCAAAAGGAGAAAAAAGTTGGCTTTTGAACCCCCTACAATATTCTCATAACAAATTTTCGAAGTTTCTTGAAAAATCGAAAATTCAAATTTTGATCGCTCAAAAAAATAATGAAAAATCAAAACTTTCATTTTGCGGTCAAACTATAAAAGATAGGAAAAAAGATGAATCAACAAAAATTGTGGATTCAAAAATATATAAGAATTTTTTCGCAATCACTTTTTGATAGGAGGCGTAGTTTTTTTAATCTTAAAAATTAAAATTAAAATAAAAGAATTAAATGTTTAGACAAACGACACAAGCTTTGAATAAAATTAAAAGAGAAAAGTTGGTCACCGAAAAAAGAGCTACAAATTTTTATAAATAATTTGCTGATAGGATGCGTAGTTTGTTTTATAATCTTAAAAAATAGCATTCAAAATAAAAAAATTAATTTTTTTGGAAAAACCATACGAGACAAAAAAGACTGATAGACCGCTGATTGTTCGAATCAAAATATTTGAATTTGGAAGGTTTCAGCTACTTAACCTTTAAAATGATAATTATACAATTGGAAACCGCCGAATGTTTTCAATCTGAAATTATTTCGTTTTAATCGTTTAAATTTACATAAACTGTTCGATTTTATACGTTTTAGATTTAGAAACTATTTGAAGGCTTCAATATGAAATGCGTTATCTATGAAAGGCACGTTATTAATTGAAATTGTTTAACTTTTGTAGTTAAAATTATGCTAGAAATTATTATTTGAAATAGTGTTTATAGAAAACAGTTGATTAAAATTTTGATCAGACTTGATTGAGATTTATTGGTAGAAATGCACTTTTAAATTAAACGATTCATCCTTTGATGTAATTACCAACCTGGAATTATACTGACAAGATCAAATGTCTAATTGTGCAGACTACCACAAATACCTGACATCAGAAATCTTTGCTAATAGTCCCGCCTCGTAGAAATGCTCGTTAATTCGTTAACGGCTCAGTTCCTTCGACCGGTAAAATTTATTGATCAATTTCTTTTTGCCCCATTGACTATAAAGAATAATGTAGTGCAGTTGGATATAATTGAGAGACGATATCCTGCAGGTGAAGGCTCATCTTAATTAGATTTTTGCACTATCTGAAAAAACTTGGTTTAAATAGAAAATGCATATTTCACTTGCTGACTTGCTGATAATGTATCTTCATGCATAATTTTACGAAAATTGAACTGAAGATAAAAAATTAATGCTTGACTAAAATCACATGTTCAAATAATAGCTTTCATAAAAGCAGAATTAATCAGTACTTAGCGACCTTTTGCCCTGACTCATTAAACTCTGCCACAAATAATTTGCTCCTAAAAGTTCCGGCAAACAGGAAATCCCAAAATACCTGAATTTATGACTGCAAAATACCAGAGTCGTGACTGATACACGGACATACTTAGAATCTCGAAATTAATTCGGCATGCCTTTGATATTTTATTTTTTGATCGTCCTTAAATTGGACCCCTGAGGACTGATGAAATGTTTGATACTAAAGTGAAATATCTATTCTTTGGAAATTATATTACATTTATGTGAGCGGTTTTATAGAGTTGGAACCGAATGTGAAAGGTACTATAAATCAGCAATCGGGGCGTGGACAGATTCAAATCAGTACCTGAAATGCAACTATCGTTTATTTAATGGAAGCTCTTTTGCCATCTCCCTATGGCATATAAGTCATACCCAGTTTTTCATTGAAATTTCTGTTATTTCAGTTGCTTTTGTTATGAAAGACTTGTAAACCGTAAATAAAAATATGGTATTGCATACATACATTTTTTTTGAAAATTTGTATGGTACCTTGATAGAATGTCTATTTCCTCCTTTATTTGCAAACCTTTTTTTGGTTTGAAAATAATTTATTTTTGTGAAAAAAGGCACAAAAAATGCCTAATATCTGGAAAGCAAGGAAATATCAGGGAATTTGATTGGTCAGGGAAAGTTAGGAAAAAGTGAGGGATTTTAAAAAAATCTTTCAAAAGTGAGGTATTTTCTACAAGTGGCACTTTATATAACTGTCAAGGATATAAAATTAAAAATTCTTAAATCTGAATTAAAAAAATTTCTTTAATAATAATTATCGGTCAGGGAAGATCAGAAATGGACAGGGAAAAACTAAGGAACTTAGAAAATTGAGTTTGGCACCCCCTCCTTCTGATTTAATATTCTTGTCAGTAATTCAGTTGCCTTGTATTTCTATTTTAATTAATCTTTTGTGCTTTCTTCTGACGATTATATTTCTAGTTTCCAATTTTATTATTTGGTTGAAAATTGAACAATTTGGTTCAAAAGTATTTTTTTTTTTTTAAATATGTACTATTACATATTATTCGTACATAATTCATGTATGTGTTTGAAAATTCGTTTTTTTTGTTTGTTAAAAAATAATACTTTAACTGAAAATATAGAGGAGATGGCTCGAATATGGCACACTTGGATTTCTGACAAACTAAAAACTGCACTCTGTTAGTAATATTAGGAGTTGAATGCTCTTTAGTATATTATAAAAAAGTGTAAGTTTCATTGTTCGATGTGCATTATTGGAAACGTGAGATAAAAAAATATATAAACAGTCATCCTCAAGTTCATTTTAGATGATCCTTTAATGTCCATTTTTATCTTTTGAATGGAGTTTTATTAATAAAGGTGGCTTGTATGGTTTAATGTATTCATGTACTTAATGAATTTTCTGCGATGGATCCTACACTTTGACAGGAGAGCATTATCAACCCTATGGATGTGCGACTATTGTCAATAAGTTGACTGTATATTGTATTCTTCAAAGATATATTAATAAATATTTGCATACCGTTAACTTGCCTATTTTTGGTATATTTGGATTTTTTCCTAGGTGTGCCGTATTTGAGCCACCCTTTTTCGATTTTCGAAAACCTCGTTTTATGGAAAATCTTTATTTAAAAAAGAGGGACTGCTGATGTGAAAAAATCAACCTTACCATTCGTCTGTTCGCTATAAATAATACCAAAATACTATTTGGTTAAAAATTTTTATATTTTTTTGGTAAAAAATTCAACTTTTTCCTTTTGGGTTGAAACTCATATTTTTGTAATGGAAAATTCAACTTTCTTCGACAAAATTCAAATACTTGGTTGAAAATGTAGGATTGTTTTTGGTTGAAATTTAAACTCCTTACTTCCTCATAGAGGAAGCTTTGTAATTGTAACAATTTCAAAAAAATTTGAATTTATTTAATTAACGACGTGTCTCCTCGTTCCGAAATTCGGGATGACCAGTCCAATATTTTTAATGAGTTTGGCTTGTCGTCCCGAAAATTCGGGGTGATTATCCCGTTTTTCAACTCCACCAATTTTTGGAACGACTAGACACAGCCTTTAATTAAACGCTCCTCAATTTAAAAATGTCTAATACAATGTTCGAAGCAATTGTCCGGATAAACGCTCGTGTGCGTGTGTCACAATTTATTTTCAACACGATCAGTCGATAACTTGAAGGCGGTTGAAAATCAATTGATGAAATTTGAAGGCATGTGTTTTTAACACTGTAAAATTTTAATAATCGGGTTTTTATTCTAAAACTTTTCTCATTTGCATAATTTAAAGTTGAGGCAAGATTATAAAAGATTTTGAATCGATGTTTATCATAGTAAAAATTTCTCATTCTCATAATTTAAATCGATCGACCCATAATATGAATGTATTTCATTGTAGACTGTGTATACATTGTAAACGGTTTTTTATGGTTAAAATTTGTCATTAACATGATTCAAAATTTATACAAGAACTCGCTATATACAATAACTATTTGAAAAATCTTTTTTAAACCGAAAAACATTTTCCATCGACATAATATAAAGCTAATACATGAAAAGAAAAGACTTTTGATCATAAATTTGTAAATAAAATAATTCCGAAAATTTTCGTTAAAAATCATAAAGCTGGGAAAGGGATAGGTTGCGTCGGAACTTCCCGCTTCCTTTCTCGAGCCCGAAAAATTATTATTTCAAACGAAAAATTTGATTTAACTGATTTTTCATTTTTTGTTAAAGAAGTTTTTATATTATTTTGTAATTTTGTATGTTTTACAAAATTTGGTTTTTAAAGTGATCAAAATGAAAGCATTATTTTCTCTATTATTTAAAAATCCGTTAATGCTTCTTAAATGAGGAAGCAATATGCTTGTGGAATGAGCACCATATAATTATAAATACAAACAAAGCAAAAATGTGCCGTATTCGTACACTCAAGATCCATTTTTTTTCAACAAGTTTGTTTAATTATTCAACCATTTTGTTGAAAGTTGCAATATTAAAATGCTGTTCTTTGAATATTAATGGTCAGGGAAAATGAAAAGTTGGTCAGGGCTAAGTCAGAGAATTTTGAAAATGAAGTTTTGCGTCCACTCTAATTAGGAACTACAGGCGAACCTCGCTTATCTGAGTCCGCTTTCCGAATTCGCGATTATCCAAGGTTGAAAAAAAATAGTTGACCCGTCTTATCCAAGCTACAGCGCAAGAGTAGTCCATATTGTCCGAACCTTCGGCTTTATTCATACGTATGAACTTGTCTTCACCAACCAGAGCAGATCTTCCTAAACCTCTGCTCTGATTGGTTAATAATCTGATTACTCTCTGCGTTAAGAACTATGTAGATCGCTCTTAAATAAAGATACATAATGATATATGCAATATAAACTTTTTATAAGATTTTTTAAAACATTTAATTGTACAAATTTATTATTTATTTAAGTATTCTTTCAGTTTATTATGCTGAGACTTTCTTTTTATTTAAATTCCGTTTTATCTGATTTTTCCGATTATCCAAGTTGGGGTCGGTCCAAAGTATCTCAGATAAGCGATGTTCTACTGTACTTCCTATTTCAAACGGAAACTCAGGCAGTCTATCGAGGAATCTTAGAACTATACGAACGAAATTTTTTTAAATATCTATGAAAAATATTCGATATAATGAATATCATTTTCTATTTCGAAAGTGAATGTGAAATAATAATTCATGCATATGAAAAGGACTAATCAGATTTTCTCTGTACGTGTATAGATTTGTGTAGGTATTAGATTTCTATAAATTATTCTCCACTTGTTAAGAGTTGCTAATGTCTATTTATCAAAAGGCAAAGTGGACAGGAGTCAGCTGCTATTCCTTAAATGACAAGTAATGTGTACATAGAAATAGTCGATGACCCGATGATACTTTCAAAGAGTCCATTCAAAAGGCCTCAGGTGCCAAGTGCTGAAAAAGAGCTTAATCTCTATTGCCCAATGTGCACTGCTCATTAGCAGGTATCCACTGTGCAGATGTAAATGGAAATAATCCCGTATTGGGAGTTTTCACTTTCTTCACTGCCCATTCCCAATGAGGTTGCACTTTCTAAGCGGCATTTAGAATGATATATATATATATATATATATATATATATATATATATGTTTCTTGTGACAATTTCGACCAATCTGAAAACGATACAAATTCCTTCTTGAATGATAATTATGTCTTATTACTCAAATAGAAAAGACAGAACTCTAAAATAAATTAAATTTTACGACAGATTGTAAATAACAGGGTGTCTAGAGACCTGGGAAATCCGGTAACACCAGGAATTTGCAGGAATTTTGTACATCTTAACAAACACAAAAACCGGCCGAAAATTAATAAAAAGATCCGGAAATTTAAATTTAAAGACAGTTTTAGCGTAAAATTATTAATAATTAATTACACAATTCAATGGTAAAAGAGTTAACTAACTAAATAAAATATGGCGCAGGTAATTGTCTACTAATGCCAGCATAAAAATCAAACTCAAAGAAATTTCTTCTACTGTTTTTCTGCCTTATTTCTGCTTTTTTATCTATATGTTTATTATTTATAAGCATGACGCTTGGACAACAGCATTTTTTTTGTCGCAAATTTTCGATTATATTCTGATCCTAATTTTTTCAGGGAGGCCGCTACTGTGGTACAAAAAAATTCTAGTCAATTCATGTTTTTCCCCTTTGTAATAAAAAATTGGACATTTATCACTTTTCTAAATTGAAAATTAAAAGACTGAAGATTAAACAATATAAATCCAAGCTTTTTATGCACACTCCAATATTGCCTTATATTGAAACATTTCTTACCCTTAATTCAATAATTTCAAATTAATTGGGTTACAAATGGAATATTTTAGACAGGAACAATTATAATTGAATAGGATTTAATACTGAACACTTATGAACTTATTAATTTAAAGTTATTTTAATTGAAAATATTTTAAAACATTTGCATCTTATGTTTAAATTTGTTTAACTATTCAGGTTTTCGATTGAAAAAATTATAATTTTCAACGTTAGAATCTGTAAATTGTTTAATCTTGAACAGATTCAGAATCACCTTATAAAATCAATTATTGTTTTAATTTTTAATACTCGACCTATAGTCTAATTTAAAAATCATTAATTGATTTATATTTACAGTTGATCAACTTGAAAAAATTACAGTAAAAAATGTTTAATTTGAAAAACATTCAATTGTTTTGTAATTGCTTAATTTTATTATAAAAATTTATAAAATTCCCAATCAAAAATAATGGTCATTTTCGGTTTTCCCGGTAAACCAATAAATGCATACCGATCGTGATAAAAGAATAGTAATTTTGTAATTTTTTTAGTATCTTTTAGCACTTTTTTAACTAATAATAAGGAGCGAAATTGAGACAAATATATCACAAAAGAAAACCGAAAAAACGTTAAATTCTATCCGGGATATCCAGGAATTTAAAAAATAAATTTCGCTATACATTCTGAATAATAGTCCAAATTTTATTATTAGTTATTACTGTTATTAATTAATTTATCTTAAATAATTTTAATTGAGTAATTTTTGCATGCAAATCGTTGTAATTGAAAAGACATTGCAACACCTTCATCCAATAAAGTTTTTTTTTCAGTTTTCCCAATAATGGAAATAGAATTCTAATATATGTAAACTGCTTACATAAAATAGCAGCAAATCTAATAAAATCATTTGAAAATTTGTGTATCAAATTAAGTATCAAATTATTCGATGGGAATTAATTATAGTTTCGAAAAACATGTCCTCGATCTAGTCGAAATTGCGAATAATGCGTGAATTCGTTGGAAGATGTATTTCCATAACGGTAATCAATTCGTATCAGATTATTACAAGAAAATTTGTGTAAACCAAGAGTTCAAATTCCAAAATAATTTCAAAAGTCTCTCGTGATTATTGTAATGAGAAAAAATAAATATATCTTAATTTATTCGAAATTCTAATAATTCGTTTAATGAAAGTGTTTTATTTATTCATTTTTTTATTTCCAGGTGATTTAAGATTGCCAGGTCCAGGCCCCGGGCCAGTAA
>JAWWLR010000034.1:27113566-27130511 GCA_035041075.1 Acraspis erinacei | reverse complement strand
TTGGTGAAAGTTCGGTTTCCTGATGCTGCAAGTGATGCTTATCAAGAGTTTCAATTAATAAGAAGGGCTTTTTCAATCTATTTTGCACGGCCGTTGATACGACGGTTTGTTGATTGAAACAAATTATTTGTGTGGATCAACCCAAATATTTGGTTGGATCAAACAAAATATTTATTGTAATAGACCAAACTTTATGAATAAAAAAATTTGGTTGAATCAACCGAACATTTGATTGACCATATAGCAATGTATTTATTTGTTTGATCCAACCAAATTTTTTTTAAATCAATCAAACTTTTTCTGAGTGTGTTCTTACTGTGCGGCTGTTAAATTTCACTAACGGTTAGCATAGTCTAAAATTGCAAATAATTCAATACTTTTCTATTCCTTATTATAATTTTTCAATCTATTGCTTTTTTAATAAGTGTTCAATTTTATCTCATTTTCCTGATCGAGAATTTCATCCTTTTCTATTGATTTCTGTTTCACAAAATTATTACTGTCTATTTTCCCCTCAAAGTTATCCATTTTTTTAAATTGACCATTTTTTCTATACCACATAAAAGTGTAGAAATGTATCTCAATTTATTTTGATCTATATGGAATAAAGTCTATCTGTTTCTATTTTAATTCGATATTATCATAAACCCTTCATTACTCTATTTTTTAAAATCCTGGTTTCTATTTTTATTCCACTTTTTCAAGGTTTATATTGGTTTCGTAGGTTTTGTAGTTCATGCATTTTTATTTGATCCGTGCAGAAATCGCCCGATTTCGAATGTAATACCGATCTGGCCCCGATCGGCACAACTCTGTGGCCCATGTTTGGGCCAGACCGGGACAGACCGATTTCCTACTGAAACGCCATCTCCAGGCGCTCAGAGAAGTAGTGCTGCTGATTGTTTTCTGATAGTGCAGTAAAACTCATCTTACTCGTCTAGAATGTTCTATTAAGTACCTATTAAAAATGCCTATGGAGAGTACGCCACGTGTTCGGAAGCACCCAGAACTAGACAGTATACGTCGAAACCTGAGTGTGGAAAATGAATGTAAGTAATTATACGCTCTGCGGTTCATTGAAAACTAACCTGAAATAAATTAATAATCAATTAAATTTTATTTTTTCAATAAATATAAATGAAATGATTATAGGTGTCAATGTAGGTCTTTCGAAAGTTAATACTATTCAAGCCGTTCAATTTATGAATTTCGGAATCAAGTATTAGAATCAAAATACCAATTAAGCAGTGCTTCCAATGAGAGCTCGTCACTCAACGACGCATGCGGTGCACTCGGCATCTCATTGGTTGCTATTCGCGCGCAGTTCAAAATATTTAAAAATATTATTTTTCTTATTTATTATAAATAATAGTATTTCAACTTATAAAAGTGCCCATTAGATCGAAATTGGTGAATCCTAATAATAATAAAAAATTAATTGAATGCATATTCTGTAAATAATATGTAAATAACCTGAAATATATTATTTAAAATTTGTCATTTCTTGTGAAAGTGTTTTTGTCTATATTGCTTCTTAGCAAATTAAAAAAAAATAAAACGATCCTAATAAATGATCGCTTCATTTTCTAGCGAAAAGAATATATAATAGTACCTTTTCGAATTTTTTAGGAAGTAATACAATTGACAGAAAATTGAATTTGTTTACAGAAAAATGTTAATGAATCGTCAATTATAGATGGTTTTCCAATCATTTTCGTTCTTCAAGTGAAACCCGAACATTTGTTGAAAACATTCGAAAAGGACAAGTTGTAGCAAATCTTTTCGGAAGAAAGGTAAGCTATCATCTATTAGGATTCTATTTTTTTTTAATTTTCTAATAAGTGCTATGAGTAATTTTTTTCAAGGAATGAAAATTATTAAATAAAACGGTTCTGGGTCTTTAACATTTTTTTTCATACAAAAATAACCTTTTACTATCAACTTATACAATCTACAATAATCTTAAGTTTATTAAAAGTGTAATCAAACATTTTTTCTAAAACCTGTTCTTTACGTACCCGTACTTTTTTAATTTGAATTTAAAATACTAATACCCTCATATATACATTTTTTCAGTTGTTATTTGTGCTAAATATGAAACCACAGAGACACTAAGCAACATTGCAACCTTTTTGGTAGTTTAAAAAATTAAGGTGGCCGTTAAAAGGAGATTATAATGAGACTGATCGGGTACCGATCGGGCACCGACTGCGTTTCCCGATCAGGAGTCCCAGCCTGGCCTCGGCCTGGGCGTATGTTGCATCCGCTATCTGGCCCCGATAGGGAATCCCGATTTCTGCACGGGATGTTAGCTAGAATAATAAATAACATTACATGTTAAAAAATGCCTATTTATGTGCAATTATACCACTTTTTCTATATTCTCTGTTTCACCATTAATGTGTTGTTTCCTTCGCCAATTATCTTATTTGCACCTTAAATCCTATTTTAGTATTTTTTTATAATTTGATTTCATTTTTTAAAAATACATCACATATAAAAACAGACATATAAAACGTTTTTCGATTGGGAGAAACCTATGAAAATGGAAAATAAAAAATATATTCCGACGAAGTGCAGACAAGCAAAAAGTTTTATTTAAAAAAAAAAAATAAAAAACTTTGATAAAACTAGCATTTTTAATCCAAAAAATCATGTAATAATGTGAAAAATATATGATAAAATAGAGAGGAATTAAAAAAAAAATATGAGTTTTCACTTTGGTTTTTTCTACTTATTCATTTTCTATGCACCAATTCATTTTCTGTCAAATTTCGAAATTGTAATAAGTATAATTTCTGATAGTGCGACCCGATTCGAAACGTAGCACTAAGTTTTATCCGAAAAGTCACGCAATGAAACAAATTATTTTTGGTCAAGAGACACAGGAAATAATAAAAAGAAGTACATCATTCCCATCGTATAAAATTTTCGGTTAATAAATTTGACCGAAATAGATTGTTTTCTTTAACGCGCGCGATACAATAGAAGAGCCAACAAAATTAAATTCGAAGTTTAGGAAGACCATTCTTTTTATCCGTTTTTATTCGAAAATTTATTTTTTCTTCAATTTTTTTATTTTCCCTAACTCATTAACAGGCGTATAATGAAACCCTGACACGAACTGTAAAGTTATTGACCTGTTTTATTAAGAATGGTAAGACAATTATTCATTTAAATAAAAAGAAACGATACAACTGAAAAATATCGTTGGACCTGGCTTTAATACGGCGATCGTGCAAACGAGGGAAAGTGGGAAACTGACTCCAGAATGGGCGGACCGAGTACCGATGGGGGATGACAATTAAGCAATTATCTTCTGCTATATCTTCGTCTCTCGCGAGGCTGGGGGGCACATAAAGAGAGACACGAGAGCGAGAAAAGGAAGCAAGAGAGTGTTCTAGACAAAGAGAGCGATAGAGAAAGGGACCACGAGCTGGCGAGAGAGAGAGAGAGAGAGCAGCTACCTTAATGATATTGTAGTCAGCACGCCCGCGCGCAGGCTGCCTCTAATTGCGCCACTGAAACGGCCATGTTTCTGCTAGGGGTGTGAGAGAGAAGGAAGAAATTGTTGGAGTAGGGCTGAATCGGAGAGGGAGTGAGTGAGGAGGGAGAGGGAGAGTGTCCGAGGTTGGAATAACAACAAAGAAAAGGATAGAGAATGAACATGAGGGGAAGGGAGAGACCTGGAGTTAGAGAGGGCTGGAGCAAGGTGGTAAAAACTTGGAAATGCAGCATGGCGGTCGAGAATCGGTAGCAATTATTATGAAAAGACGACAGTCGAATACGAAATGTTTCTTGCATGAAATCATTTTGACAAAATTCTGTTCATAAAGTTGATTATCTTTTCTACTTATAAATTTCGCACTCCCTGACAAACGTGAAATCAATAACTTTTATTTATCTATACTTCAGACATTATACTTTAACATCTTGGATGTTACTTTTGATGTTAAAAAAATTTATAAAGGCGCTAAATTTTTAAGATGCAAGAGCACAAAGTGGATACATTGATTAAATTATATCAGTAAATGTATGGTAAAGTTGAATGCAGAGACCATTTTCTAGTATAAGAAAGGTCAAATTGGAATATACTACTATATCATTAAACATATTATGTCTGTCTTGTACAAATTCTCTGATTACTTATTTTCGCATATCTGCTCTATAAAATAAAAATATTTATATCAATGTAATAATTAAGATCCGTTCTAAATGTTTGATCATCGCCTTTGAGGAATAAAAAAAGAGGTCAGATTAGGAAAAAAATTTGCCGGATGCATGGGAAAACTTTTTTTATAGATATCAGTATCGTCAAAAATCATCAACAAATTCCCTACCTTGCAGAACATCGCGATCTGTTCACTAAATTCTACACGGAAACACGAGCACTCTTCTACAGAATACACCTATTCCTAGAAAAAAATCCTCAACATGTTCTAATTTTGAAGATCTAGTCTAAAATATGAATTTCACGATGCTCTTAAAAGTTGCTACTGATACACAATCAAATTCAATCCATCAATTTTCGCTCTGTTCAGTGCGTGGTATTTATTTCAGATATAAGAGCATCTGCGAAATCTCCATTTGGGTAGATCAAACGTTTTTATACAAGGCAATCTTTATGATCATCGAGAGTTGAAAAAATGAAGCTAATATAACCATTATGTATAAGTCTTATCAAGTAAAGTTTAGGCTCCGCGATCAGGACCATATTTGTATTCATCCATATCTCTATTGTGGAGCAGAAAATACACTGAAAAAATATTCTAGCTGACCCAGCTGAAATTTTAGCTGGATTTCGTCTTATAAGAAATATAGCGGTGTTACCTAAATATCAAGCGATTTCAGCTAAATTTTTCCATCTATAAATAATCTAGATCAATTAGCTAGATAATTTCTAGATGGCAAATTTATAGCTTAAACACTTAGAAATTTAGCTGACACAGCTATATATTTTTTTAAGACAAAATCTAGCTAAAGTTTAGCTGCCACAGCTAAACCATTTTTTCAGTGTAGACTACGGAAAATTTGTGCATAAATATACGTGGAGCAATTTGTTTTCAGATTACATAGCCCTGGAAAAAGAATCGATCGGAATCTGCTCAAAAACTGTTGAAGATGTTCCTACCTGACGCAAAATGAATTCTTTCACTCTCAAGTAAAAATATTTGGTCTTGACTTTGTCTTGGGTCAAGACTATTCCAACAAAATTTCAAGTTATGCTGTATGTCTAGATCGAGAGACAGAACCAGACTAATTTTGACGTTGCAAGATGAATATTTTCGACTTAAAGACAAAAATTTATGTCTTGCTACAAGATTTTTTGACTTGGAAAAGGGCTAAGAGATTTATAACTCAAAGGCAAAACAAAAGGCTTCCAAGGCCTCCGAGAGTCATCACTAATCCGCTCTAAAGTTTACAAAATGTTTATATTGATTGTCTTGATAGTAATTATTTTTTACGTATTAATAGTTTTTTTATCTGCATTAATTATTTTCTTTAGAGGGTGAATCTAAAAATGTTGTCCATTTTTTCCCATCTCCAACAGTTCACTATATACTTAGCGAAAATGATAGTTAAAATCTTTTTATGGAAAATTGTATATGCCTTTACTTGTTGAGATCGACAGGTTCCGAATTTATAATTCAAAAATCAGTTAGTATAAACTTAAAAGTGTTATCGGCCTATCTGGAAGTGGCAGACCCTGCTGGTAGTAATAAAACAAATACATAAATCATACTCACGTGTCACGAGATCGAGACAAGTCTATATCTGGTGTAGGCTTGGCACATCTACAGCCATAAATTGAAGCAAGTCTGTATATCTCGAATGTCTAGCTGTGGTAAGACGGAACCAGACATCATGGTCTTGAACATATGCTGAAGACAATCAAGACAAAACCAAGACCAAATATTTTTACCCGTTATGGAGACAAAAATAGATGTCTTGAGACTAGATTATTTTCTTGGAAAGAACCAGAGAAATTTATAACTCTAAGAGAAGCCAAAAGGCTGTCAAGGCCTCCGAGGGTCATCTCTAATCCACTTTAAATTTTACAGAATGTTTATATTATATATCTTCATGGTATTTATTTTAAATGCTTTAATAAGTTTTCTTTATCTGCAACAATTATATTCTTTGGATGACGAATCTAAAAATATTGTCAATTTTTTCCTATCTCCAATAGTTCACAAGGTACTTGTAGAGACTTACAGTTCAAATATTTTTATGGAAGATTGTATATGTCTGCTGTTATTGAGACCGATAGGTTACAAATTGTTAACTTAAAAAGCAGTGATTATAAAATTACAAGTCTTATCAGTTGCACAGCTACAGTCATAAATGCAAGAAAAGTCTGTATATCTTCAATGTCCATCTGGTGAGACGTAACCAGATATCATGGTCCTGAAGACATATTGAAGACAATCAAGACCAAATCTAGGCCAAATATTTTTACCCAAGATAACGAACTAACTTCTATGCAAATCAAGAATAGTATACAAAAAAAGCTATTTCCAAACAAGCTTCTTGACATGTGGGGTCACAATTGACCTTCTTACGTCAAACGAAATTCTTCATGGCATTCTATCGAGGTCAGTGGATCAAATATTTTGGTAGATAATCTGACCTTGGAAAATAAATTTTAATATTCATTTCCCTCCATCTACAAATGCGTTTTTTGCGGAAGATTCAATTACAATAAAAGTAAAATAACCAGCTTCCTGTATCAATTTATGCACAATCAGATACAGTCAATGAGTGTCCGCGGCTTTCACACTAAATCAATATGTAAGGAAGACATGAATGAGGATGCTATTTTTTTATTAGTGCAATATAGCAGTAGTACTAATTATTCGAAACTCTACTGATAATACAATATGAATGGAATACAAAATTATGAGTCAGGTCGATATCCATTAGGTTAATTTTGATAGTATGCTTGCTCACGGTTTCCAATTTATGAAGAGGAACTGAATGTTCCCTAATATAGTTCCCTAATATCCTATAATACACGCAATTTACTAGAATGAACATGATATTAAGTGAATTCTAGATAAGAAACCATCTTGCAACAGTTTTCTTCTTAATGTCTACGGTAAATTTTATAGAAGAAATGATCTTCGCGAATATTCCGTAACATTACTAATCATTTAATGAATTTTTGATAATTGATGCTTGATCTACAATAGCGCATTATGACCAGGGTAAAAATATTTGGTAGTATTATATAGTAAATATACAATACTCTTATGGTTACAGAGCATAGACTAATCCAAGACAATTTCAAGTTGTTCTGTATGTCTAGATCGAGAGACGTAACCAGACTATTTTTGACGTGTTAAGACGAATATAATAACTCGAAGGCAAGCCAAAAGGCTTCCAAAACCTTTGATGATCATCACTAATCCGCTTTAAATTTTGCAGACTGTTTATATTGTTTATCTTAAATAAGTTTATTTATCTGCAACAATTATGTTCATTGGATTGGTTCTTTTAATGAAAAACCTTATATGCCTGTAGTTGTTGAGACCGACAGGTTCCAAATTTCTAATTTCAAAATAAGTTTTTACAAAATTAAAAGTTTTATCTGTTGTAAAATTGTAATGCTTAGCATATGACAACTGTTTAGAACCAACACTATCTGGAAGTGGCAGACCCTGCCGGTAGTAATAAGACCAATACATTATTTTTCCTTCCGTGTCTCAAGACAAGTCTACCTTCTACCTGGCCTTGTCTTGGCACAGTTACAGCCATAAATTGAAGATAAGTCTGTATAACTTCAATGTCTAGCTGTTGAGACGGGACCAGACATCATGGCCTTGAAGGCATATTGAATATATTCAAGACGAAATGAAGACCAAATATTTTTACCTGAGGACTTTTTCAAACCAATTAAAAATTAATAATAACTGAAAAGCGTTCAGAAATGACGAAAAAAACTAAATATTGAATATTCTTAGCTCGTTAGAAGTACTTCATCTGGAAATATTTTAACAGTAAGATATGTTTGAATTTTAATTATAAATCATTTGTGTTTGATGGACTCAAAAAACTGAAATAACTTTTATGTGAATTTAATTCTCAGTCGAATATGCGTCTCAAAACAAGACTTATTTATCTCGGTGTAATTTTCACCATAATTGCATACACTAAACTCTCGCTTTCAGTCACCCCGTTCTCGGCTTTCCTAGAACTGCTGGCTCACGCAGTTTCTCAGGGGAGTAGGGCGAGAGCGGTTGAGACATTATACACATATAGATATATTCCAATTGGAATCGAGTCAGGCGGCCCTCAATGCTTACGTTTATGTCCCCCCGAAATCAGTCCAAAGCCATTTGAAGGCAACCCCCGACACTTCACTGAAAGCGAGAGTTTGATGTATTTTTAATTCCTTATAACCACAACTTAATGCACATATTGCATAACATAATGCAGATACAAAAATAAATGTCAAATTGCGGTGGAAATACCTTTTTAATTTGAATTAAATTCAATGCCCCAATAAAATAGTTTTCCCCACTTGACATAAAGAATGCCAGTACACAAAAAAGGCAATTAATAAAATGTAACATAAATCCAATATATAAATATAATAAATTGATTCTCTTTTTGCAAACAAAAGAAGCCACTGATTTATTGAGCCGACAGGTTATGAAACTCATTTTATACAAATAGTCGACTCTGGCATGAAATGAGGTATGTTGACCAGAAAAAGTAGTAGAATTCCGATCATTTCAATTGTCGACCGCCATGCAAGCACGAACATAATTATCTCGAAGTGAGCTTCGAGAGAAGGCGCCATGAGTTTTATAATAAAGCTATGTTGCAGGGGTGAGTTAAATTTGTGGTGGTAATTGAGGGAGAGAGGATAGTAAAGAAGAGATGGAAAAGGTAAAGGGAAAGAGGGACTGAGATGGAGAAGCATGAAAGAGTGACACGTTGCGGGGGGTGGGGGTGCTGATGGGGTGGTAATGGTGAACCCCCCACCACTTGGCGCACGCGTAACCACTGCCAGTCAATATTAACCGACTGATGTTCTCGAGTCACCGTTGTATATTCAGAACGATTCACGAAAATTCTGACGAGTTCGAGGAACATTTGGCATTTTTCCCCACTTTTTTCATATTGCATAAGATGGCATAACAACATCGAAATCAAATTTGTTAAATGTTGAGGTTTGAAAACACTTTTTGTATCAAATTGTTCAATTTTCATTTTAATTCTACTCGAGCAGCTCCTACCGTTAATAAAGCATACAGATTATATCATTAATTTATTCTGGACGCTTTAAAAGAAAATTATTTAAGTAAATGTGTGTTCTTAGTAACTTCAAATTACAAATATTCAACATTTTTAAATAATATAATTCTGACTTGAAATATGTGGGCGTCCCTTATGGCCGTTTTTCGAGAAAAACACCTTTAAACTTTGCGAGTGCCATAAGCACTCAAGTTATATTTTTTCTTCGAACATAAAATATACCTGCTTGCCGGTTACTATGTGGATATAAATACACTCCGAATTAATTTAGTATAGGTCCCATCAGTATCAAACCCCCTTCAAACCCAAAAATTATCATTTACACGCTCACATATGTAATTTTCGTTTAACTTTCGCATATTTTTCAGAATGGATTCAATGAAGAAAACGCACTTGCTTGATAGAGCGTGCAAATTATGAAATAAAAAATCATTCGGAAATTTTATATTTTCGGTTTTAAAGGTTTCAAACTTCAGTTACATCGAATGCTTTATACGTTTTTATTTTCATTATTTTTATTGATAAAATGTGCAAAAAAGAGAAATCATACAAAAATGTTAATGTTTTATTTTTCAATTATTATAATATCAACCCAGCAGTTTTAAATTCAAAGCCTTTAAGATCATATACCATTGTGAAAGTTGCAATTAGATACTTCTCAAACTTCATTATTTTTAATTGAAAAGAGACTTCTAACTAAACATTGAAAAAATTTGATTATTAAAATATTATATGATCTACTTTCTAAATCACGTGTAATAGTTTAGTTTACGAGGAGTATAATATATGAGCATAAACAAAAATGTTATAAATGCTCCAATTTAATTTAATTTTTGCACGTACAAGCACATGATATTTCAAATTTTTCATTTCAGTAATCAATAACGCTTAAATGAATAATAATTACTTTATAATATATCAATACAAATCCCTCGATTTCTTTAATCTTGAATAAAATTTTATACATATAATACAAAATGTCTCAAACTAATTGAAAAAATAATCGAATCATAACTTAAAAATGCGTGGTTGATTTTTCCATGCTTGACTGAATTTTTTGCGCCTTTCAGGCTATTTGATCTTGAAATAGAGATAAGTGTCCTAATTCCTCTGCAATCGAGAAACCCCCACTTCTTAAGCGGTCCATAAAACGCAGGAAATTACCCGGTGGTGGAACGTTCGCGACTTTCTTGATACGGCCTTATCGAATTTGGTCGTGACGGAGTCTGTCAAGTCTCAAAACCATCAACGCCATCGGCATCGAAATCAAATCTTGAAAAATGAAATAATGATACTGCAGAAGCTTATCATTCAAATAGGGGAATAATAGAGAATGAAAGATGCCATAAGATTCCAATGTATTTTTCCTGATACAATTTTCATCGTATGCAAAATCGTATGCAAAAAATAATCTGCACAAAAAATTAATTTTAAACAAAAAGGCTCAAAACCATTGTGAATCCAAAAATTTATTTTTACAATGTTATTTGAAAACATATTGTGAGGCTCTTCTATGTAAATCTTTTTGCATAAATTTAACTTTTTGAATATGTTTTTTCAATATCACTGATTTTTTTATTGGCAATGTGAGTGAGCTTTTTTGCTTAAAACTAATTTTTTGCGCAGATTGACTTCTTAATATTGTGTCTAATTTTCCTCTTGAAAAAAACACAGAAAATACCAAATTTAACCCTATTTATATTTATATTTCAGTGTAAATTTTATTCTTTTCGTCATCCAAAGTTTATGTGCATAAACTAACACAAATGGAAATCGAACTTGTGTGGACGGAGAGACATCTTTGGTTTATTCATCTTAAACATTTTCGTATGAGAAGAAAAGAGCCTGTTAATCTTACATAATGGTGACAGTATGCATTTTTATGTATTGTTTGCAGAAAGTTCTGTTCATGATTTATCGAAAATTGTTGTAAGATTTACACAAAAAACTATCTTGTCATTACTGACTCCGTCTAAAAAAAAGAGTTGTAAAGATGTCTCGAAAATCACGCAGGTATTGTTGTTGAAAGCGTGATTGGCTTTTCATTACAAAACGTTGTTTATTCATATCTTAAATTTAAACATTTGTAAATTTTAAAATAATTTTAATATAAAATCATGAAGTTTCAAAGAGGACTCGAAATTTCTATACATTTTAGGCCATGTTAGTTTGTTTCGCTGGAAATTAGCATTTAAAAACAAATCTTCATCAAGATTCGCAATTAAATTAGGAAATTTCAAAGATTACAATTTTGTCAACAATTTGTGTTTTTCTGTTTTTCAGCGTCTTGTACAATTTAGCGTTTTATAAAAACAAAAATTTGAATTTGAAGATTCACATTTGTTAAACAAGATTAGGTTCCCATAACGTCAGACACACAAAATTGGTATATTATAAAAAAAATCGTTATAATTTCAAGAAGATTGAGAAACTTTCAACAATATTTAATTATATTACTGGTTTTCCTGGGAAATTGGTATTTTTAATTAAAAAATTAGATTTCAAACTAGATTCACATATTGTAACCATTTTAGGTTACGATAGCGTTACACACACAAATTTCGTATTTTAAATCATAAATAACTATACAATTGGAACGAGATTGAGAATCTTGAAAATATATTTGAAACTATTTTGGATTGTACTAGTGTTTTTCTTTGGAAGTTGGTATTTTTAATTTAGAAAAATTATACACATTAACGAAGATTCACAAATTTGCTATAGATTTGGGTTATATTTGCGCTTTACTTCAGAAATTTGGGAAATTTATATTTTTAAACAATCTAAAATTCGATTCAAATCTAATCATTTTCGTTTAAACTTGTCAAATTTACAAGATTGAACATTTTTGATTTCGTTAGTGTTTTTCTTCGTATCTTGAAATTTGTATGAAAAAAAATCATTAGATTGGGAACAAGATTAATAATTTTTCAACAATTTTAGGTTAAGTTAGAATTTTATAAGTTACATTGCAAATTCATATTTTATTACTAACATCATTATATTTTGAACAAGACTTAGAATCTTTTAACAATTTTGGATTATCTTAAAGTATTTTTTGTCAGAAATTAGTACTTAAAAAATATTTCAAAGAAGAGGCACAACTTTTCTAATAAGATTGATGATTCAAAACAATTTGAGTTTTTGTAAATGCATTTTTGAGTAGGGATTTTGATTTTAAACAAAAATTAATCAAATTTAGTAAGAACCTTAAAAATTCTGTAAGAATTACAAAAAAATATTGTAAGCTCTACATAGAAAACTATATACATATGCTTTTTTCACTACTTGAACATAAAACTACTCTGACATTAAGAGATTTTTTTCTGTTCTATACCATGATAACTATTTTCCGCTTTTCTATAAGTGCATTCTTGGTACATAGTCAGGCATTTTTGCCATGAACACCCCTCATATCTTGAAACTATTAAACGAAATTGATCGTTATACGCAAATAAAAGTCTTTTAACTAGCGAATGAAATTCATATTAGTGTCTGGATAGTGTATCAAATTGAATAATTGAAATTTTATTAACCCACGAAAGTATACATGCTAAATGGACGTTTGCAAACGAAAATACTAAACTGGTTTATTATCTGTCTGTAAAAGAGCGAATGGTACTTTGAACTGTAACGTGTACATGTATATCTCTCTATAGATGGAACCATGTACTTTCAACGCTCTCAAGAACGACAATTATCTTTCATCTGATTAACATTAATTCGCGTGGGCAATAAACAGCTGCGTTATTGCCGACAAGTCTATGAAATGTCTCGTCTGCATGCAATAGTCAAGTATCGCATGCGACGTCTACAGGTTCTCCAAAGTAGATATGTTATACATACAATCGAGTTTCTGAGCACAAGAAGATGGATTAGCTTTAAATTAGTTTCTACTTCGTATTAATCAGCCCATAGTTAATTTAAATTCCATTTACTCTCTCATTATTTATTATTATAAAATCAATCGGAACAAAAATAGGAAAGAGAGTAAATCCTCATTTCGAAATTATAATATTCGATATTTAAAAGGGCTTTAAAGAAGATTATCTTTTCCCTCTTATATTTTTTTTCTTTAAACAACATTCCTACTTCGCTTCACGCGGAGATAAAGAAATCGGCAATGGTTCTCTTATTTTACGTTTAAGCACAGGAATCACCGCTGGAGTCTAATATCCGAAGTCATCCTTCGACGTCACATGACTGTAAACTAATGAACGAAAACCGACTCTACGAGTTTAGCGAGCTTGTTCATTTTTTATTCTTTCTTCATTTTTTATTTTTTTCCTATTGCAGGCGCTTAATGGTCCGCATAAGACCACAACCGTACGTGATGACTCGCCTCTGGCACCATTAGATTTGCCGGCACCGCTAAGGGGCCAACGTGCCACCAACGAAAACCATCCGGTTTTTATTTCCGAGGTCGGGACAGGAGGTCACCGTTTTAAATTACCATTAAATTCAGCACAGTGTGTTCAAGAATCGCTCCATTTATTTTAATTATAATGTTTTTGTTTCCGGAAATCATTTCCTTAACCAAATTTGACAAATGATTCTTTCCTGGTATCAGATGGATTTTAAGTGACATTTTTTAATATGGCAAGGTAGCTGTCAATTCTTGTAGTTGTATGTATATTCTATAGCTGATCTAATTCAAAGACAAATAAATTTAAGAGCACTCTTGCTTCAATGAAAACATCGATTTGAAACACTGTCTACAACTTTTACGCCTACTTGCATCTAGATTCAAGACTTTTGTTTTTGTTTTTAGTGGCGCTTTTGAGAACTCCCAGAATCGAAAATAAGGTAGCGGAACCAAAATGTAAAAATCGTAGTTCCAAACGTGAATCAGTGGTTTTAGCTTGTATAAATATGGATTTTTTTTATGTGGTTCATGGTCGCTCAATTATTTTTCTTAAATCTGAAAAAATACCCAAGAGTTTTTCTACTATGAAGATTCAGTTACTAGTATTGGATGGTCAAAATTTGAAAATACTTTATTTTGGACCACCCTAATGTAAACATATCAGTGTGGAGAAACACTGATCCACATTTGGAGCCCCGATCCACAATCGGTTCCTCTGCGATCGCTAAATTGATACCTTGTCTTATGGAACAACACAACTTCAGAAGTTGATATATTCATTGTACAATACAATTAGGCATTAAAAACATATACAATACAAGATAGGTTTTTTTAAATTAAATAAAATCAAAATTATTACTTATTGAAAAAGTTGAACTAATTTTTATCTTTAACAGCATAACAATATGAACGCATGGTGTATAGAAGAGTAAGGTGTTCCAGATAAGTGCTTTAAGAGGTTTACGAGTTTACTGTATTGCTCAGGCGACGCATTGTCAAAATATATTATAACTATGGTGTATGAACCACGTTTTAATATCCTGTCTACGTTTAATCGTACCGGTATTAGTGGAGAACTACGGGTTGTCCCATTAACCATCCACCACATTGAGGCGGGTTTACCTAACCTCCACCGAACCTTTGCTGTGTATTTTCGGTATTAGTTCATAGTTAGAGCAATCTCTTTTTTATTAGATTATCTTTTCTCCAAAATATGAACGAGGTATTTCACGGATTTAGTTTAGTATCTCACCGGAAACAAATGATTATAGCGTCATCTCTAATGTAAATTCTTGATCACACTTGTATTAAAAAATTAGGTTGGCAAAATAGACACGACAAACAAAATTTAAGTGGTTGATGGAGTTTTGAGGAAAAGCTTGTGCTGAATTGAAGTGTACGTAGATGATTTTCCACAATCATGTTTGAAAGCAGGACTCAGTATACGTAAATAGGAATCACGTCTCGAGTAAAATGCGAGAATGCACAGTGACGTTCAGCAGATGCACATGTTCGAGCCACTATGTCTCGGCCGTAAAATGCGAGCAACGCAGTTAAATTTGTATATTTGTAGAGCAGACGTTGGGACCTTTTGCCCGTTTGCTGTATGTAGCTCTGTTGCAAAGCGAGATGAGATGCCTGGAGAGAAATCGCTAAAAGTGCTCCTTCTTGCTGCCTCGCGACATCTCAATCGATTTCTCCATGAAACCTAACCAGTCAAAGAAAGAAAGAGATCGAATGCTTAAGGATTCAAATTTTCAATTATTCCATTGCCTACAAATCTCTTTAAAACCTTGTTCTCTTTCCTAATTAATTTTATTCGACCTATTAAATATTACAAAAATTTAGATAATTTGACCCGTTAACCGAAACGGGGGGTCGATTCGAACCAGTCCGAAATTTCAAATCGGTGCAATTTGCGAACCAAGCAAGGAGACCGGTCCTTACCCTCACCTAAAAAATTTTATTCTAGGTCTAGGATAGAAGCCTCATGCATAGTTTCCAGTCACTAGTATTCTTCAGTCAACTATAACGTGCAGTCAAAGTTTAGTTTAAGTCGATTCGACCCCCCTCCCCTTTCAATTTACGTACAAACTAAGTGCCAGGTATCACTGCGCGATGAACACCGGTTATACTAAATAAATGGGTTTGCCTAGAACAATGCATATATTTATATCAAAACCTCCTACATTCACACCTAAATAACTGTATGAGTTCATGTTATAAAATAAGGGTTTAAACGTTGTAAAAATTTCTTGCAACATTTTTCAATTAAAAGACACACTCCTTCCCTTTCATTTCCTTTTTGAACCGTTCAATTTCATTCATTTTTCTCTGAGTTATGAATTTTTCAATAAAACTATTTTTTCCATGAGTCTATTTTGTTTATGATTAATTATATAATTAATAATTTAAAAAAAACACATATTGCGAAATTTCTCCGTGAAGTAGAAGGCTTAAACAAGAACCATGAATTTTTTCAGATTTTTAGGAACACGTTTTCGATTTTTTGTAAGCATCGGGTCGAATCGGGCATCCCCCCCCCCCCCCGCCACTTTCGGTTAAGTGGTGCGAAAAAGAAGTTTCGGTTAACGGTTTAAGCAAAAACAGGAAATTGAAAATCCTGTTCTAACCATGCAATAGAAAGATGTCCAGTTCTATAATATTGATGTGAAATAAGATCGATTTTTTTGTAATCCAAAAATCTGAGTGCAATCATTCAATTTCACCACTTCCATCCATTTCTCAAACTACTTCCTTATTATCCTTTTTTATCCTAATTAATTTTCAACCGTGGATCTAATGACTCCTGCAATCTGGCGTATATAATCTCCCTGCAATCTTATTCAATGGCGTGGGATCCCACGGTGCTCTTTAAGGTAGAAAAAGTTTCACAAAAATGGATTCAAAATGCGCTAACGCAGAAAGTTTCTATATATCGATGGTTTCTATGAAGAATAGGCTATCTTTTTGTTACCTTTAAGAATTGGTTAACTTCATTTTGTATGAAATTTAGTAAACACATAGAAGTGTTGAAAGAAATAAAAATCTTTTAAAATTTCTTGTTATGAAAGTTATAGGAGCCTAAATTACATTACAAGCTATTATACAAAATACTGCAGTTTTCAATTCGTACACGGAGAAACTCTTGTTCGTCAAATTTGTGATTATAACATTGATCTTTACAATAGTTCGATGGCAATCCAGGATATAGCCGACAACATAGTACTATTGCCGTAGCGATACGAAGAAATACATTTTACATTTCATTTACAACTATACTACAAACCTAATAATTGCCATTTATAGTTAGAA
>JAWWLR010000034.1:27088273-27103359 GCA_035041075.1 Acraspis erinacei | reverse complement strand
ACAGATTGCCCAACTAACGCCCAACTAAGCTCCAATCTGGGCATTCGTTGGGCAGAGTGTTACAGCCCAGACAGTTGTCCAATTGGGCACTAATTGGGCTGCCCAATTGGGGTCCAACTATTAATTGGGCAATCTGGTTGGGGCCCAGTCTGACCCCAACTAACTTTTCCACATGGGTTTCTACGGATTCGAACTATTTCTATAGAGAAATTTGTTGGATAAGTTTGATTTCGTTTGTATTCAAGGGATTCCAAATAATTTCGGGAGAATGAAGTTTCAAAGTATTCCTACTTTAATGAATTTTTGTGATTTCCAAAGATTTTAAAGGATTTTAACTAGATTTAAATCTAGAGAAATTTTTAAAAATATTTGTCAATTATTCAGGGCTTTTGACGGATTTATTGAGCTTTAGAGAAGAAATGTAATCAATTTTATTTTCAAGGAATTTAAAATGATTTCCTGTATTTTTGTGCACTTCCATAAGAGATTCTGCGAGATATAAAACTAATCGTTCATTTTTATTTTTCATACTTTGTACACTAATTCCTTCAATATTTTTATATAATTGATTGCAATGCGGATTATCCTTGAATCATTTTCCTATATAATGATTTTATATATTTAATTTCCTATAATTGCGAAAAAGTTATAGGAATACCATTATAGGCCTATATTAATTTTCCTATAATATTTTTTTTGTAATGGCCATGCGTTCTCTATAAAAGCTATAAAAATATGTTTTAAATCCATCAATTTGATTAGATATTTAGCAATCTCATGAAAAATGTTTCAGTTATATAAATACAAGATTTTTCAATCACGTGCAATCTTGTAATCCAGCTCATGTATACCAAAAATCCAAATAATTAACCCCTTGTGTTAAACTTACATCATTGTATCAATTTCTATTTGTAACCTATTCTTTGATACAGGAGAATCTCCAATACCCATACCTATCCTAATCTATTCTATACACTTCTGTTCAGCTATTTTCTAATTCTATCTATTTCTATCCATTTCCAGCCTGAACTATTCTAACCAATCTCAATTTATCTATCGTTTTGTCGATAGTGACATGTATTTCTGCCCTAAAAGCATATCTCAAACCAATTTCATTTTATGAGTTTGATGCTGTTTTAATCTATTCGAAACTATTTATTTTTTTTAGGGTGATACATTTTGGCCTTCACTGTTTCGAATGAAAGAATCCTAAACTATATTTTGAGATCAAACAAAATTTTAAAAATAGGTCTAACTTCAACAAAAATCCCAAATTTCGTTTTTAATGATTCCAACTAATCGATTGAACGTACGAAAATCTATCCAAAACATGTAGGCCAAACAAATTTTCTCCCATATGAAAGCAGTTCAGTTTTTTCAGGAGATATTTTTTTTCATAAAACGCGAGTGACGCAATGAGAATGTAATCGTCAAAACCGCAGGTGCTTTGAGAACATTAATTAGAAACAAATTTAAAAGATCATTTTAGCTTCAATTGATGACTTTACTTCCTCAAGGGTTTAAATCACAATTTTCAATTCAAGTTACAATATTTATGATATTTGAAAAAATTCAGTTAAAATGCATGCATTAAAGGTACGAAATTGAGCGAGAAGCGCGAGAGCGTACCCGCGTGCCATAGGCATGAAAACTCCTATGAAAACTAGATTAAAAATCATTATTCGATTGATATTAAGAGCTATCTATCACAAAAAATCTATCATCCTTAATCCTTCTTTCCAAACGTCTATAATTACATGTCAGTAGGGAGATCATTAATAAAAATATCCCTTGAGTACATCCGAAATTATATGCACTTATCCATACAATATCTACATTAAGTTTTAATTAAAGGAAACAATTTACAAATTTCATACTTGTTACTGGTATGATTTATAATAACGCAGCAGGTCTGTAGGTCTCGTTTGAAGGCTAAATCCTTCAATCCTACGGATTATGCGAGACAAACGCGTTTAATTATTTTTCTAGTATACGGCCTGGCGCCCCAAAAATCCCCAAGCCAACACAAATAACACGAATCAGCCCCTGGTTATATACCCTCTTCATATTTTGGTGTGAGAACCGAGAAGGCTCACTATGGTTCATTCAGGCGTATATGTTGGTGGAAGGATATTAGGAGGTGGCAAGTGAAAGAAGAAAGTCAAGGGAGAAGTGGGAGATCAGCTCTTTTAACAGGCCATTATTGTGCCAGGGACGGTTTCCCGGGCCATTATTGTATCTGGCGATAAGTCGGGAGATAAGGGACTCCCGGGTGTCGATATACGTTCTCCCTTTTTTACGGGACGTCGTCATTTCAGGCCGCGTGCGAGACGTCCATTGCTATCGGGCTTCGATCACTGAGTAAGCTTCGTTTGTTAAATCGACCCTACTTGATTTTCGTCTGACGATGTTAGTCGACTAGTCAATTCGCGTGACCGTCTTCCAACCAGAGCAAATGATGCTAATGCGTTAGGATGATAATCCGCCTGGTTAGCTCAGAATCGATTAGGATTAGAAACTCTTGACCTTCATTGGAAAAAGAATTAATATTATACCAAAAAAAATCGCTCTTTTTCCACATTGTTTATATCAGTAGGGTAAATAATACTGCTTAATATTTATTAGTAGAGGAGAGGCGGTGAAAGTGACAGCATATGTTACAAATTAAAAGTTACAAATAAACGTCTGTATTTGTTACCATGTGCAGCCAAATTTTTGCTAGTAGTGCTTGCATTTCATTTAACTTTTGCCAAGGGAGGGGAAAACTGCCAATACCATTCCCGAGCGCAGCCGGTTAACGATTGTCAAGTTTGCGGAAATTAATTAATTTTTTTGATGAGCCGAAAAATTTCCTGAAAATGTTGGGAAATTGTGAGATGTATCTGTGATGGAATTTTTTGGAAACTTTGGGGAAATGTGCACACTTTCTCATCTATTGCTAAACTGCAGAAGGCTGGTGCCCTTCTCAGTATGCAACACAAGCCAACCATGACTCCTTCTATTCTAGGGCTGTCCCTATACTCCCCTCCATTAACCGAATTTGGGTGGGACTGCTGCTAAAACTGGACTGACTACCTGACGACGAATTGGCTAATTATTTTTGATTCGTCATCTTACAACGACGTTAGAGAAAGGACGTTGGAGAAAGGCATAAACCCGGAAAATTTGCAGGCGATTAATGGAGACTGAGTGTTTGGAATGCTTTAGGGTGAATACTCTTAAACAAAGACAATTAATTGAAACAATATGCACGTAAGGAAGTTAGATATTTGATATGGACCTAAAGCTAAGAAAACGGGATGTCACATTAGAATAATAGAAAAAGTGGAGTTGCAAAACGGACTCGAACTATGGTCAGGAGTAGATATCGACTCACATAGTAGCCAAGGATTTGGTCTGATTATGAGTGAGAGAGCAAAACAGCATGTCAATTAGCATAAATCTGTATCTCCCAGATTTATCATAGCCTGCTATGCCTGAGTTGCTGGTAAAAAGAGGGAAGGAAAAGACGTCTTTGGGATACTTTAAAGTTTAAATGATACTATGGGTACTTTTAAACATGGGAAAAGTATCAAGGAGATATAAATAAATGAGTTGCAGTCTAACGCGAGGGTACGGGCAGAGTGCTAGGTAATTTCACAGATCCGTAAACGAATGGTAAAGGGCACCGATTGGTTAGCTTCTTTTTGGAAAAGCGCATACTTATTACAAATATACTTGGTTTATGCATAAAATGATCCACTTATACACCTGTTGCAGAGGTAAAATCCAGAGTATGATTAACTTTGTTGTTTCGGATGAGCGACTGGGAGAGCTAGTAAGAGATTTAAGGGTTATAACAGATTTTTAATTTGGAACGGATCATTAGCCCTCTTAGATTCAAAAGTTAACATAGATCAAGGAGGAAGTAGAAATACAACTAAAAAGACGAAGCAGACACGAATCAGTATGGAGAATTTAAACCAACCTGAAGTGCGAATATAATCTCCAAATAAGATAAACGAATGCCTATATAGGACTACTTAAAAGGCAGAATGATTGTGGATACTTGGTGAAATGATGAAATCCACACAGCAGTTAAAGAAAAGAAACAAGCGCGTCTAAGCAAGTTGAATATTACAGCTCGTGGTATTGACGAGAGAAATAGACTAGATAATAATTTTAGGGACAAGAACAGGAAAGTAAAGACACTAGTTAAAGAAAGTAAGGGTAGAATCAAAACGAAACAAGAGAGGAAAATGCAAAATGTTTACGAAGCACCTAAGAAATTATTTTGGAATTTTAGCGAGGACAATAAGAAAGGACGTAGCATTACAGAGTTAGTCGGAATTACAAATAGAAAGGGTGAAATGGTATGGGATACGAACGGTGTAAGAGACGATTATAGGAAATATTACAAGAATTACTAGGAGGTGAATCTATAGCGCAGCACAACTGCGACATAGAAGACAATACGTTGGAAAATCGTACGACAAGGTATTAGGCAAGTATGCTTTATATCCTCGTGACTGTTTACTGCTTATTACATTCTTGGATAATTGTCTAAGAATTGCCCTCTTCGTCGAAGAACATGTGGATCTCTTGACAGTGAAGGTGCGTGGGTTAGCGCTTTCAGATGATAAGTTTTTCATGGTAGATTCGATCGAAGGCTTGCACAGAATGTCGATCAGACTGAATATTAGCATGAAGAACATGGGTCTTAAATTTAACGCAAATAAAAAAATGTAGTGCTTGAAGGAAAGGGTGAAAAAACAGTATAAAACATTGTTTTAGATTTAGAGGATGGGAGGATATATTCTCTCATGGGCTAAGTATGTGTATCTTAGTAGTTTATATGCTGCTGACAGAAAGATCGATGAACAGATAGACAGACGCATAAACAAGGGTAGGAAAGTTATCGGCAATGTAGGAGCCATTACCAGAAGTAAATATATAACAAATAGAACTAAAATGGCATTTACACCCATTGTGCTGACGTCAGCAAAACCAGGACCTACTCAGAAAAGAATAAGAATAAAATAAACGCGATTGGCATCAAATTCCTGCGCAATATTTTCGGTAAAATTCGAATGGACACATTCAATAATAAGGGAATCCTCAAAGAATGTGGTGTATAGAGCAGACACTATTTAACATATGTGAAAGAACATCTTTGAGATGGTTTGGGCATGTTGAGAGAATGGAAGATGAGCGACTGATGATACAAGTATACTGAGGTAAAGTAAATGGCAGCGTACCCAGAAGTAGACCGAGGAAAGAATGGTTACAATCTGTGAATGAGACCTTATATCAAAAAGATATAAATGCAAAAAAAACTAAAGATGTATGCCAGGACAGAAAAGTGCGTGGCGACAAATAGTTTATAAAAATTTTATTATGTAGTGTCAGTGGAGTGAATGACGCCTGAAAAGAAAGACCTTGGATAATAATGGGCCCGAGTAGAGAGCCTTATCATGAAGATTTAGGATTCAGTAGGGTACTGTCAGCAGCTCAGTAGGCGCTCTTATCAAACATCGGCCGCATTGTACGAAACTTTCTAGAACTTTTTAGGAAAGAAGAGACTAAAAACCTGTGGAGTGGAAGATTGTGACTCTGAAAAAGTATCCAGAGGCGACTGAATGTCACCTCCAACGCTTGAGGCCCCCATGTAAGGATAGCATGTACATAAAATAAAAATTGCAAACAACGTAATAAATTAACTTATAACCTCCTCATCTCATCTCTTAGTTGACTTTATCTGTGGCTATATGATGAAAAACCGGGTCACCCGAGAACTTCAAGTTGGAGGTCCGCGGTTCGATCCCTGAGCCGGTACCTCTGGACATTTTTCTGTGTACCTTTACCGAGGTTCTGGTGGTTCGCATCCCACCTTAAGTCACAGTTTTCCCTAGCATTTACTTGGCTGCAACCCAGTCCGTAAATTATTACACCATTAAGCCGTTTCCCTTTCGGTGGGATCGCAAGTCCGTAAATGATGGGTTAAAAACCAGACTTTGCCCAATACGTCAAATTAAGAACAGCGAGATTAATATAACAATATCTGTTAACATAAAGAATTGTCTACACGTTCCAGAGTTAAAATTATTAATTTTTTTAAATCTCCCCGAATTTGGTGTTGAATATACTTCATTATATGAAAATTTTATTACAAATATTTATTACAATAAATATCGTACAAGAATTTGGTGCCATTCAGTAACAAAGTTTTATTACTAAAAGAACCATATTTTGAAATTTATTTTATGGAAAAAAATTAAAATATGTAATTCTTACTTGCAAAACACTTGTTTGTTAGGTTATTCCAACGTAAAAATATACTTTAAAGTAATGGAAGTTTGTTGAATAACATTGTCCTCCGGCAACAAAAATATATTTTTATTGACTGAAGTTAGTTATGAAAAGGATAATAATTGATATTTCAATTATTTTTCATTTAATAATCATTTTACATAACATTTAATGTATTTTTTTAATTAATTATATTGTAAATAAAAGCAAAAATAAATCTAAATTTACCTATATGTAGGCTTTGAAAGCAGACATAATTATTCATTCGAAATGAAAAAATATCTTTATTACCTTAAATTAAATATTTATTATTAGATTGCAAAAAAATGAAAGTTTCTAATAAGGATCATAGTCATTATCTAGCTTATTACTATATAAAGATTGAAAAACTTTAAAAAATGATTTTTTAAATGTTTATTACAATGAGGTTTTGTTCTGGAAAAATGAAACAATCTTACTGTTATATACATAAAATCTTAATTTTCAGTTCCGGGCTGAGTTTGATTTCTAATTTTGTTTTTATTCGGCCCACTTAAGTGAGCAGCAGTGAGACAAATTGTTAAATTAATGAAGTCTCGTAAATTTGGTAAAATCTCTTTATGTCAGTGAATTCTCTTCAAATTTTCTGAAATATCTATAGTCATTTGAATTTACATGAAGTCGTATGAATTCATATGAATTCACATAAAATCATTGACATTCTCTTAAGTCAATGAAATCTACTGAAGACATTGAAATATACTTGAAGTCAGAAGTATATATGTACACCTGATCGGTCTCAGAGGCTCAGCCTCAGACGAAGATTAGTACTTTTTGAAAAATGAATATGAAAGGCAAAACATTCCTTGACCCTCCATTCACAATATACGTCTTTGATTAATAATAACTAACAAGTTATTCGAGCAAATCACTTGTAAACCTATCAGCTGATCTTTAAAAAGGCCTTACAATGAAAAAAGTGCTACAAAGTGACAAGCATAGTCCAGCCTGTAATATTTTCAAAGTTCATTGACGTAAAGCAGATCGTTTCCACCGCCTCTGGATTTATCCAGCGTCCGATTGGAGCTCGTCCCCTGTGTCGTGCAAATCGTTTTTTTTCCTCCATTTCACGCGAAGGTAGGAAATGAAAGCAAGTAGGGCGCAGAAGAGGGACAGAACAGGATAGAAAGGGACAGAAGGAGACAGAGAAAGAGACATAGAAAGAGGGAAAGAGAGTAACGGAGGATAGAAAGGGAGAGAAGATAGGGGAATGCAGGAGGACGAAAGAGGGACAGAGAGACAGACAGACAGAGAGGCCCTTCAATTATCGAGCGCGGTTTGCTCGTGGCGGCCATGTTGTACGCTATTATGGACACTCTTCGTTCGCTAGCCTCAGGCTGCCACTGCACCGGTACGGGACTATTGCATATGTATTATATGCGATTGTGTTCTGAGAAACTTGTATTCGATATACGACAGAGGACTCTGTACCTTAGAAGACTCTGCAGTTTGCACCTGGCTCGTGTGTGTTTGTTGCTGGCACATTGCTTGCTTGCTCGCGTTTCTCAGAGCACCAGATAGTGTCTCCACTCTTCGCAAAAAAAGAACCAGGAGTGCACTTGAAGGTTCGCCTAACTGCTCGACCCTGCCCCTTTATTCTATCGCTCTCCTTGTCACGTGATCGCGGCGGTCAATCGACCGAGACTACGGAAAATCTCTCCTCTTTAACGTCTCAATTTGCAAAAACGATCGAGAAACATATTCATCTTTTTTCACTCAGATCGAGATATTAGGTACAGTAGAGCTACAGTTATTATCCATAATTGGTGCACAAGAATGGACTTTTTCCATTCTGTATAAAATAAAATCAGAAGTGTACTTCTGATTGGTAATCCTGAATTGGTAATAATAAAAAATGATTGGGGTTGATGTTTCAATTTAGGAAATATGTTTCAATCGGTTTAATCCTCTTAATGATTATTTACTTGTTTATTAGATGAAGAATATCATGCATTGTACATACACTCAGAGAAATATCTTCTTGTGCCAAAAGATTTAAAAAAAATGGAATTTCCTCTTAAATTGACAATTAAGTAGATTTTCGTTTGTCGACTTTTTCTCTCAGTTGAATTATTTTGGGGTTTTGTAGAGCTGTAGACAGCAGAGCCTGGTAGAAACCACCCATGTGGAAAAACTTCGTGGCCCAATTTGTTGGAATCCACACAAAAATAAAATGCGTTAAAAAAGATATTTGGTGATCCCGCAAGCCCCATGAGGGGCTTGGACATTGGGAATCCCATTTAAGTATCTCATATTTAAGTCCTTCTTAGAATTTCAGTACCAATGGTTTCAGGTTAAGAGGATCCGCGGTGCCGAAAGGGAATCGGTGCTCAGTCATGCGTGACAAACAACACGAGTGCTGCACTCTCTGCGCATTAGTTACATCAGGTTGCATGATGCGTTTAAATCCAACAGAAATGATTGGCACTTAACATTTCTTTTCAAAATCATTAGCCAAAAAATACGAATAAAAAATTGTTTTTAAAATTTTTATGCCCATTTATTTATTTTCTATGGACCCGAGAACCCCATAAGAGAAAAATCGAGTTTTTCGAGTTCTTGGCGCTAATTATTATTTATTTGCGCCTTCTATGAGGACAAATTGTTTCTAATACATAAAATATTACTTTCTATTGATCATTAGACGTTTAAACAACAATTTATTCTTCTTTTTAGCTATTTCAGATGAAAAGAGGCAATAATAAATTAAAGCTAACCAAAATAATTTTTTAAAGAATGTATTAAATTATTTATGACGAAGTTGTGGGTTTTTTCTTTTCAACTTTTTATCCCCTTTTCAATCGAAGTGACGTAATAATTAACTCAAGTATATAAACAAATTTTAAACAATTATTATTATTTTAATAATATTTTCTTTAACCAGTGCTAGAAAGTTGTGGATTTTTCTGTAAAATCTACTTTTTCCACTTTTCACTAAAAGTTGGGTAATAATTAATATAATTTAATTAACCTCATTCATTAAATAATTTATTATTATTTATGAATATCCTTTGTTATAGTGCCGGGTTTTTTTTCTGAAATTTGTGACTATGCTCCGCTAAGATCCGAACCCAGATCTTTTGGATTTCCCGTCTGATGCTCTTACCCACTATAAGCTATGGAAATACGAGAATCTTTTCTTCATAACTCTTACAAGTTGAATTTCCCCATTATTCATTATACTTGTAAGATTAAATTATTCGTAAATTATCCCTAACAGGAGAGTTATAGTTTATATTGATGATATGGTTGTTGACGAGGGAGATGTAGCAACTGAAAGTGATACTGAAAGTCAGTGACTTGTATATTAAAATTACTAAATTTTCATTAACATTCAGAAAAAGTATCTGAAAATTATAAATAGTCTCCTAAATTTCCTAAATGATAACAAAAATATAAGTCATCGTAACAGAAATAAGTACGCAGTTTTTTTAATGCGCACTCCTCGCTCCTGCTCGAGTGCTCGACGTGGTTTGTCCTGTGTGCTTTTATTTGATAAGAAATACAATCGAATTTGGATTTGAATACGGTTTCGGTTCGGAACCTTGGGCTAGAATCCAGGGACCCCGAACGTAAGCATCAGGGCCGTGTGAGAAAACTGAGAGTGACCTGACGCCATATGACGCAACGTGACGCAGTAATCCAGTTTACTGAAATTCGGTTTCCATTTTAGCTGCAAGAATTTTTTTAAATAATGTAAGTACACCAAACTCTCGTTTTCAGACCAGTGTCGGGGGTTTCCTTCAAATAGCCTTGAACTGAATTCGGGGAGATAGAAACGTAAAAAGTCAGGGCCGCTTGAACCATTTCCAATTGGAATGCATGCTATTGTGCAATATACTTGACTGAGCAATAGCGCACTGCGGCTTTTCCGAATACGGGGAACTGAAAGCGAGATTTGGGTGTATAAATACAAAGTCTTATAGTTAAAAATGACTTTCTGTGGAAATTTTTGAAAATGTAGGTGACCTCGTGTTTTGCCGACGTGTTTGACGGGTCTGACGAGTCCACCTAATGCAACGAGACGTGTTTGTGAAGCTGAGTCTGAATAAAATTAATTTTAAAATATACCTGCAGCCTATATGTTCCTAAACATATAACTATATAGTAAAACAATATGCAGCAAACTTATGTGTATGTCGAAGAATGGCCTCTGTTCAGTTTCACTTACTGGTTTTTCTGTTAGACTTACTGGAAAATGGATACATAAAAATTAATTTATATTTATTTCACCCATATTGACAGACCCGGGTAGAAATTTCCTCATTATGCCTAAAATAAATATTGGCTCTTACAAGGCCGCAGCCAGATTTTATAGCTAAAAAAATCGAGGCTTTCCCTCTGCTGGCCCTTAACAGGTTATTGTCGTGTGCTATTTCATTTAAATTATTTATATACTCACTTTTTATTATATTTTTTAATCAAACTAGATAAAAGACTTTATTCATATAGATATAATTTATAAACAATTTTTATCAATTAATTATTTTCTCGAGGGGACTTTGTCAAGCCCTCGACGGGGAAAACGGGTAATACAACTGTGAGTGCAAAAAAGTACATTAATGGTATTATGCTTAATTATACTTAAATTTAAAAAATAAATAATTAAAAAATTACCGAGATGCAAACTTTTAAAATTTTCATTTTTTCTGCAAATTTTTTTAACATTTGGTGCTTTAAAATTGTAAACCATTTTTTCTTAAATATTGTTTTAATTTGAAATCATTTAAGTACGTTTAAAAATCATGTCTAACAAATCGAGTTTCAAGAATCTTTTCTCGTAAGTCCGTAAGTATCGGATGATTTCCGTTAAGTGTTTATCATATCGTATTTAGTGTGGTGTCGTAGCAATGGGCATTAGGAGTTCGACTTATAAGCTTGTGGTACGTGTGTTCGTTTCTCGGTGCTTGCGGGTATTTTAATTAACTGCGTTTCTCTTTAGTTATAAGCAGTAAGTCTTCTTTAAAGAAATTTAGCAATTAGTTTAGTTTTAGAATAACGTGGGAAGTATAGATAAGAATTGAATGTGAATAAAAGTACGAGAAAACAGAGGAGGGTTTGTCAGAGGCTACAGATCTGTAAAGTAAATGTTTTTTACATTTGGATTAATAATATTTTCCTTCCTTGAATCAAAAATTTCTGGTAATAGATTATGGCAATATGCTAGTGAAACTTTTTTACTATTACAACCATAGCATCATACTTCCGAATTTAAAGCATGATCAATTTTTTAATAATTTAATCATATTTTATTTGAATCAACAAAGTAAGAAACAATAGCATATACTTGTGAGTTTAGGGGATATACATTTGACCGACCGCGAAACCGCCGTTTGATGTTTGAAAGCAACGTTTCATTGATTTAGAATTATTTTTTTTATCTCATTGTGTGAGGGACTATCTAGATTTTATAAAGACCCTATTAAAGGGGGCTCTTAAGAACCAAGTTATAATTTCTACCCGGGGAATGACAGTTTCCTTCTGTAACGTCATTAAAAATGTTTAAATTAGTAAATTCACAATAGGCAAATTAGGGCATTGAGGCACAATAAGTTTTATAGTTTATAGTTTAAGCGTCAGAGGGCGGGAACCTCACGGGCTTCACATCCACATTACAAACAAGACAAACTTCGCATTGAATAAATTTGATTTTTTTAAATCTTTATAAAGGTCGACTTTTATGAAAAAAACATAATTTGTTTTACATTATTAAATACATGTTAGATCGACAAGCACAATTGCCGAAGGCTAATAAATAAGAACTACGAGCAGATATTTATAAACGTTTTCAAAACTTTACATCGAGCTTTAAATTATATTTTTAGAAGTATATCATGTGTGAAGGGGTAAAAATGAACTTAAACTTATTTTTGTTGAAGTTGCTCTGACGTTCTGTCAGCGCGATTATTCTTTATTTGAGCGAATGTACAGTGAGTCGCAAAGGATGGGATAGAACTGAAAACATGTCACACAAGACAATAGCGGAAGTTTTTGAATTTTGTATATACGCAGAGGATTTATTTATACAAAATACTATTCCTTTAAGAAAAAATACCCACAATAATTAGGGTCGGTTCTTGCCTTTTAATATTAGTATAAACTTTGAACTTTCAATCTTTTTTTAACGTATCCTCTAGCTTGATTTTCCAAATCAAATATGTAAATATTGCCATGATAGTCGAAATGTAAAAATTATGGAATTAACATAATTAAAAAGCCTACAACTTTGTTAGAATTGAAAGAAATACATTTTTTTTTTAATAAATATGATTCTTGTTCAAGTTTAAATGCACACTGTGCCATATATCCTCATCTTTTATCGCCAACGTATTTAAGCATATGAAAAGCATTTAAAAATGTGAATAGGGACAAACTGACTTTATTAAAAATCGAATATTCAAACTTTAATTACTTTTAATATAAATTATTAATCTATTACCACCAGTTGGGTAGCTACGACAGCGTCACCAGTTTAGAAATATTTGGAAGAAATTTTAATTTTAATTAAATAATAACAAGAAATCTGTAAGTAAACGGTTAATTTTAGACCTTAGAATACTATTTTTGATTAAAATGAATTGATATTCATTGCTCTTTTTTATTAATGATGCTCTAATAACTTTGAGATGCTCTAATAACTTTGAGATGCCCAATAGTTCGCGCGTAAGGCATGGTGCTATTGTCAAGGTTAAAACGGTACCCCGCACGTGTATAATAGATGTCCTGAAGCAAAAACTCCTTTTAATTTCATAAAATTACTTAAACATCACAGAAAACACTCAGTGTAATCTTTACCCGAATTTCGGGGTAAATATTACCTGCATTGTCAATGTTTACTTCAAAGGCCTATAGGTAACTTCACATCGCCTGCTTGCAACCAGCAACATGTTGCATGTGTACATTGTCAACAGCCTGATATGTAGATTATATAGACGTGTCATATGTAGTTTGCCGGTCGTGCAAATTCACCACCAACTTTGCAAATACAGCTGTTTTGCGTTATGTAAATTGTTTTTGCTTATCTGTGGTTGACAATTTTCCGGCGGAAGCTTTACATTCAAAAATTATATATGTTGCAAAAGTAAACATTCGCCCTTTTCTCCTTCATAACTTAAAACAGCAAGACATTTTGTGGAGCAGTTTTTGTTGTCAGAGCAAAATTTTCGTTGTTAGCACAAAATGATTTTGTTGGCCAAAGAAAATATTTGGTTCTTAACACAACATTATTTTCTTAAGCCTTATTTTGTTATCCTGAACAAATTTTTGTTCAGCCAACAAAACTATGTATTTAGAACCAACGAAATATGCAACCACGCATGCGCACTGGTTCAGTGGCACTACGTGCTCACGTGTGCAACTTCATTTCCATCATGGCGGATAATACCGGTGAAGTCGCGTGTTCCGTCATCTGGATACGTGCTATTTAAATGAGTAATGAAAGTGCTGTGAATAAACATCATGGTGCATGCGATACGAATTAAGCGACTACTTATCGGGTAAATTTGCCTGTGAATTTAGCGAAAAGACATCAGCCAAGACTTGCTGATAGATTTCTCAACAATACAGGATTTATTGAAGTTATCTCGTTTCCTCGATATGTAACAGAAATGTTAAAAATTTCTCATCAGCAAAGTCATTTACTAATTTATTCAATTGTAATTTAAAGTGACTTTTATTTGTGAATAACTTGTTTCGATCACTGAATATAATTAGTTAAATTATCTTCTTTTATTCAATGACATTTATCGAAATAACAAGTTGCTCTGAAATTAAGATTAGTAATATTTACTATTTAATGAATTAGTAAATGACTTTTAGCTACAAAATAGTTGTTTTTTACGAGTGATTCAGGTTTTGAGAGTACAAAAAGTATGTTCCTGACCTAAATAATAGTTAGCTATGCCGACAAACCTATTTTGTTTATACATCAAAACAATTTATGTGAGACACAAAAATAATTCGGCTGACCTTAAAAAAGTATTTTGTTAGGTTAAGAAACAAATCTTGTTAAGTCAAGAAAAATATTGTATTGTGGTAACAAACCAATTACGTTGCCTCAATAAAAAATTTGATTATGCTAACAAAACAGTTTTGTTTGGCCAACAAAAGGTCTAAAAAACGTGTTGGCTCAATAAAATAGTTTTGTTGCATGAAGAACAACAAAATTATTTTTTTGGTACAGCCAAACAGTTTTCTCAGTGTAACAGCAGGTAAAAATACAAAATTACCTGTAAAAAAATTTACTCATAATTTTTTCTTTGTTCTTTCAGGGACATAAAAATGAACGTTTTTAAACATACGCGGTTATGCGGTTATAGAAAAAAGAGCTGAAAATTTCTGGAAATATCCAGATTTAGGTTGAATTGGTGATCTCTTTAAAAAACATAGAAGACGCACACAAAGCGCCCGGAACGGCTGGATCGGGAATTTATTCATAAGCAGACAACAATTTTTAACCGATTTCAATGCTTTTTTTACAAATACTCATAGCTAAATTCTTAGAACATCAGTAAGCCTGCCTTCATATTTTCACTATGCGAAATTAGTTATTTAATCAAATAGAATGTTAAAATTAAACATTTTGCCAAAAAATTAATTTCCTCTCTGAAGGAAAAAGCGAAATCATTATTATTATTAATATTATTATATATATATATATATATATATATATTTGTATTTCGATTCGGTTTGATTCCTCTAGAATCAAATCGTAGGGCTTATGACAAAGCCACCGAACGCGTCCTCGGGTTGCGGATAGA
>JAWWLR010000034.1:27075720-27088173 GCA_035041075.1 Acraspis erinacei | reverse complement strand
ATAATGAATCCGTGAAAAAAGCTCTTTCCGAAAAAAATATCGGCTGGCATTTTATCCCTCAGAGATCTCCCCACTTTGGTGGGCTCTGGGGGGCGGCCGTAACATCTTTTAAGCACCACATGCTTCGCGTGATCGGTAAAAAACTATTGCAATATGATGAATGATTGACTTTTGCAATTGAAGTAGAAGCAATTCTAGACACGTGTCCAATAACTCCTATCCTTTCCGATCCCAATGATTTAGCCGCTCTCACATCTGGACACTTCCTCATTGGTGACTCATTTACAAGCATGCCAGAACAAAATCTGGAGAAAATTCCTTCAGGACGTTTATTGTCTTGGCAACATCTCCAGCAGATGCGTCAACATTTTTGGAGGCTTTGGTACAAGGAGTACCTGCACGTATTCAACGTCATGAAGAAATGGCACAACGGCGAAACTAACAACGTATAGATCGGTGATCTCGTTACCCTGCGTGAAGACAATGTGCCTCCAATGCACTGGATTTTTGGTCGTATCATTGCACTTCACCCTAGAAATGATAATGTTTTCCGAGTGGTTACGGTAAAAACCGCTCGAGGCGAATTCAAACGCACCGTGAAGAAAGTATCTGCACTACCCATCGAATCAACGAGCGCTGTCTAGCCTTTAAAAAGGGCAATGTTCCCCATAATGATTTTTTCTCATTTTAGCATTTCCTATTGCTTCAAACAATTTATTTCTTATACTTCGTTACATTTCGAGATCATAATATATAATATTTATGTAAATTGTACCTCAATCTGAAATTGTATCATTTTTGTTGTATACGAATCACCTTTGTGTCTTCGCTATTTTTATTGAAAAACAATAAGATTTGATTATTTTGAACGTGAACGTTCAAAGGGGCCGGGATGTTGAGTCGTAAAGAAAATGTATAGATCTCGAGTTCATTATTTGCTTGAAATTTGTATTTTCGAGGATTATCCTTTTTCCTTCAGCAAGCGGTCAAGTAGATGCTAGCCACTTCAAGAATGTACTATTTCGAATCGTTTTTTATGATTTCGAGAAACAGATTTTTAATTTTATTGAGGGTTTTGTCCAACTCGTCGCCTCTACGATTTTCTTTACCTCTCCGACTAGTCCCTTGTTAATCCTCAACCCTGTAGCCTCTTTCATTCTTAGAACTTAAGGACGTTTTTTATTTGTATATATACATCATCAACTACGTCACTAGCACCCCCTCTTCAATTTGTAATCTTCGATCCCACCTTGAACCTTGATTTCTTCAGTCGACAACGAGAGTTAACATAACGAACAACCCCTTTCCCGGATCGGCTATTAACTAAATAATCGCTTGCGAATCACAACTGTATTCTTTTAATCTTTAAGTATTTATCTTTTGAATAAACGTGAATTTTACATTAATCAATTCAACGATTTATTAATACATCCTTGTTCCTAAACGTTCCAAGGAGTGATCACTAACGCAAGCTAACGTATAAGCTTGTCCTGTACCGTGATCCGCAGCGCAGCAGTAACATTATTATGTGTCCTAAAATGTAGCACAATAATCCATCACCCTGTCAACATTTTCAGCCCAATTTTAATTTATTTACGAATACATTATTTTTAATTCGGTGGGCCAGGGATAAATCTTACAGTGAGCCCAGAGAAAATGTACATGGGCTGATAGGGTCGCCGTAACGTGAGCATAGACCAAATATTTTCGTTATATATCACTTCGCTAAAAATACGTTAACAGTAAACATTTTTTTTTAAACAGATAACTATATTTGTTAATCATTTCATTTCTTAGAATTTGGGTATGGTAAGCGTGACTCACTCGGTATGGAAGGGAGTTGCGCGAGGCGGTTAAGAGGGGGGAGGGGGAGGTTAAGATTTTTAGATTGATCTCGAATACCCGCCCTGTTTATTTAAAGAACACGTACAAGCGATCCCCTCAGGGGAAGAGCTTCACAAAGTCATCATATTTTCAGGCGTCGTTCACTCCACTGACATTCTTTATCATGCATTTCTTATAAACTATTTTTCGCCTTGCATTTCCTCATGCAAGCTATTGTGTTTCATTCGCTTCTTATGTCTCCTCGAATTAAGTTCTCAGTCACACATTCTATAACTATTCTTTACTCGGCTTGACACGGGGTATGCTACAATTAACTTTAACATGATATCCTTAATTAAAATAACATAAATCTGAAAACAGCTAGCTTCCATTAAACTCTACAATCCTAAACGCAGTCCTGAATATTTTCTAGAATGTTTTGAGTGACAGGAAACAGTTTTCAGATTATTGGCAAAAATAATAAAACAGGAAATAATGCTAAATCAAATATTCATCGGAAAACTCAAGTTTGTTGAATAATTAATCATTTCATAATGAATTGCTTATAGCCACTATTAGGAAATGATTAAAAAGTCATATATTTTTCAATTGCAAATGAAAACGAAATTTCAATTCCAAATTATTGAACGTCATTTTGATTCACTTGTTAGCAAAAATTAATAATTGAAAATAACTCTTAATCTCAGCTCCATAGCATGTTTGAAAATATTATAAATATCGTAATTATTATCATTATGGCGCCGTAAAACAAGTATATAACAAAATCTTATTAGAATTTTATTATTAAGGTTCATAGGTGACCGAGACAGTCTATTTTGGGCCAGATCAGAATCTGAGGGGACCTACAAATCTAAGTCACACTGCTAGAGGGAGGCAGGGTTAACAAGTTTCCTGACGATTTGCGTCGCAGGTGAACAAATTCCATATCGGTATCACGTTGCCAATTACATTGTGAGCCCACGGTCTATTAGGGATATAATCAAGATCTTGAAAAACGGTAAGGCTTCCGGGGTAGATAGTATTAACGCTGAAATGCTTAAACACGGTGCTTAGTACCTACCACATAAAGTCATAAACTATGCGAACTGATCAATTTATCAGTGTATCCCAGGTGATTGGAAAAAAGCGATTATCATACCAATATACAAAAGAAGGGGAGATAAAAGGAACTGCAATAACTACAGAGGGATCAGGTTATTAAGTGCCGTAAGTAAAATATATTCAAAAATACTTATTCGTAGGATAATGAAAATAACATAAGAAAAGATTTGGGAAGTCCAAAGTGCGTTTATGCCAGGAGGTCATATACAGATCAAATATTTAGCTTAAGGCAAATCACAGAAAAAAGTTTGAGACTAGGAAAAAAAGTTTCCTGTGCATTTTTTGACCTAGAAAAAGATTTCGACAAGGTAGATAGAATTAGACTTTGGGAAGTCCTGAAAGAATACGGAGTAAATCGTTGGTTCCTACAAGCTATAAGAACAATATCTACGAGTACCATAGCGAGTGTAAGAGCGTAAATGGGAAATTGAGTGACTGGTTCGATATAATGCAAGGTGTTAGACAAGTCATCATGGCTATTTATATTATTTATGGAGAAGTGTTTGAGAATGGCTCGAAACTCGAAAATCTCGAAACAGTAAGGGTACGTTAGTTAGCGTTCGCAGACGATACGGCTGTGATGGCAGAGACAATCGATGACTGGAAAAGAATGTTGAATAAATTGAATGCAAGCAAGAAGAGCATGGGCCTCAAAATTACGTAAGTAACAAAAAAACTGTGGTGTTCGAAGGAAAGTGAGAAAACAATATGCAACATTGTATTAGATGATGAGAGAATTGAACAAGTTGAGAAATTCGTATACCTTGGTAGCTTATTTACTAGGGACGGGTAGATAGATGAGGAGTTAGATAGGCGAATAAACGAAGGTAAAAAGGTTATTGGTAGAACAGGCCCCTTTATCAGAAGTAAAAATATATCAAGTAAGGTTAAAATGGCAATACATAATTCTATATTTGTACCGACTGTACTATACGGAAGTGAGACATCGAACTATCAAGAAAAATATAAGAGTAAAATTGACGCGATTGACATGAGATTCCGTCGCATAATATGCTGGAAAACTCTGATTAGTTGATACATGGGAAAGAAATCGGTTAAGATGGTTCGGGCATGTTGAGGGAATGAAAGATGAACGACTAACGAAACAAGTGTATAAAGGTAAAGTAAATGGCAGGGTGCCCAGATGCAGACCGCGGAAGGAATGGTTGGATTGTGTGAATGAGGCCCTAGTTAGAAGAGACATAAGAAGCCATAGAAACTTCTTTTAGCTTTTCGCGTACTTTAAGAAAATTAAAACGATATATTTTTAAAACAGTTAAACAAAAATTTTTGAAAATAAAAATTTTAATTGATTTTTCGAATAAATCACATTTAAATTTGTTTTCTATTTCAAAAAATAGTTTTTTTAACTCTTTGAAATCATGTAGAATAAAAAGTGAGCCGAAAATTTTTTTCTGGGCCAAATTTAAATTGTTACGTTCATTATGAATGGAATAAAAGGTTTGAGATGACATATATAACATAATTTATATATTTTGCATAGATAATCATGCTAGAAAAGTTAAATATAATTTTAAGGCACATTAGACTTGCTGGGTTGAAAGTAAATCTTTTGCAATGACCGTTCAACTATTCCATTTTTGATAAAAAATTGATCTATTTCAGGTGAAAATTAAACTATTTTGTTTAAAAAATGTCTTTCGTAGTGAAAGGTTCCAATTCTTTATTGAAAATGCAAGTATTTTATTTAAAATAAACTTTTGTAGTGAAAATTCTACTGCTTTGTAGAAAATTCGTCTTTGTGCTTTGAAAATTACAATTTTGAGTTTAACTGCCATATTTTTAAATTGAAAATTCGAATTTTTTGTAGGTAAATTGGATTTTTGTGGCTTAAAATTAAATAATTTCGCAGAAACTTCATGTAATTTCTTTAAAATTGGTCTGTTTTGGTCGTGAATACATCTTTTCGGTTGAAAATTCGATAACCTTCTTAATAATTCGTTTTTATTGTTAAAATTTGTTTTGTAGGAAAATTTAACTATTCCATGTTTGGTTAAAGCTTTATCATGTATATTGGATCAGTTTGAAAATCGTATTTTTTTAGAGAACATTAATACTGGTCATATTTATTGACATTAATAGACATATTAATAGAAGTCATATTTAGTGATATTAATAGACATGTTAATAGCAGTTATATTTTCTGTGTTACAAATTAAACTTTTTTGTAGATAATTTTTTTCTTTTGGCATTAAAATTAAATAATTTTCTGAAAGATTATTTATTTCGTTCAAAATTCGTCTTTTTTTGGTAGAACATTAGTCTTATGGGTAGATAATTCATTTGTTTGCTTAAATATTTAACCAATTTGTTCAAGATATATTTTTATTGTTAAAATGATTATTTTTTAATCAAAAAATTTAACTATTCCATGTTTGGTTGAAACTTTATCCTGTGCATTCAATAATTTGAAAATTTCTATTTTCTATAGAATATTTAATCCCCTTGGTCGAAAATTCAACTTTTTGGTTGAAAATTGTGTTTTTTATAGTAATTTTTTAACTGAGTTTTTATCTGAAAAGTCAACTATATGTACCATTTTAAGTTAAAACTGTATCTTTTATACTGTATAAATTAAAAATGTTACTGTTGGGTAGTAAATTCGTGTATTTGGTTTTTCTGAAAATACTCAAATTCGTTTTTCTCAAAAAACCCACCCTTATATTTTTTGCCAATTTTTTGTTGAATTTTTACTATAATGAGAAAAGTACCTCGAGAGTTTCGTGTGAGCTAAATAACTTTTGTGGTCACGAGAATTTGTTTGATAAAATCGAATTCTCGCATTTTTCTTGCAAACAACCATAGATACGAAAAAATGTTAAGAAAATATTTTACACAGTTAAGGGAGTTCTAGAAAAATGTTCTTATTCAGCAATGATATCTTGCAACATTTCCAAGCAAAACCCAAAAATTGAATATTCATTAGCAAGAAAATTCTCTTCACTTTTGGCCAAGATTTTTGTTAAATATTTAAGAAAAATATATTTTCATATAAGTAAAACTTCCTGTAAGTTTTACGCGAACAAAACAATTTTTATCGTTAGAAAATTATTTTTGATAAAATCGAATTTTCAAATTTTTTGCTGAAACAATTTAAGGGCATGTGACACATTAGGACGTCACGTATTATTATGGGACAGGTCTGTCTGGCCAATTAAAGTTGCTATATTGTTGCTAGATATTAATTTTTAATATTTGCAATGTTCACCATAAAGCCTCGTATTTGAATTTATTTGAATATTCCGGCTGATCGGACAAAGCAACTTTAGAATAAGATGCGAGTGCCACCTCTCAGTTGTGGTTGCTGGGAGAAGCGCCCTGCCGGTTTCATACAGAGTGTGTCAGAAACGACGATAGAATTTTCATTTTTTTAATGCGACTACATGTCAGAATAAAAAAATATTCAGTAGCACGTACTGTCACCTTCTAGTTTACGAAAACTCAAGTTACTCTTATAATGTAATTGGTAGCCTTTTTGTGAATTCTTTGTAACCATCCGAATTATTTGAAATCACTTGAATTCTTCGAAAACTTTTTAATTATTTAATATTCATTGAATACTTTTTAATTCTTGGATTTCTCCATATTGTTTTGAAATCTATATAATCTTTCAAATGAGTGGGAGAGTGAAGCAAAAGAGAGGTATCTTTTTTCAAGAAAAGATTCAATTTTATCTTTGAATTATTTACATTCTTTTGACTTCTTTGAAACCTTTTGAATTATATTATAATCTGTAAATATTTTGAAATTCTTTGAATCGCCTTGAATTCTTTCCATTATATTGTTTTTTTTTAATTCTTTGATTTCTTTTGCATTCATAGAATCATTTGAATACTTTTTAGAATCTTTGAACTGTTTTGAATTCTTTCGGATTCTTTAGTATTTTTTGAATACTTTTGGATTCTTTAAAAACTTCTGAATTCTTTGATTTCTAACGGAATGGATTAAAATCTCTTCAATTCTTTTGAATTAATTGAAATCAAAAATGAAGATTTATTCGAATTCTTTTGAATCTTCGGATTTCTTTGAATTCTTTTGTGTTATTTAAATTCTTCTGAATCATTTGAACTTGTCTGAATTCAATTTATTCTTTAGGATTCTTTGTAAGCTGTTGCATTCTTTCGTGCTTTGAATTTTGAGAAACCTTTGAACTTAAAAATTAAGTATTGTTCAACATTAATATTAACATAATAAAATTAGGAAAATTTCGTTTGAATCCTTTGAACACATTCGGATTCTTGGAATTATTTTGAATACTTTTGAATTCTTTTGGGTTCATTAAATTCTTTGAATAATTTGATCTCGTCTGAATTCTGCGTATTTCTTTAGGATTCTTTGCAATCTGTGGCATTCTTTCGTTCATTGAATTTTGAGAAACCTTTTAACTTAAAAATTAAGTATTGCTCAACATTAATATTAAAAACTTAATATTAGGAAGATTTTGATTGAACTTTTTGAATGCATTCGGATGCTGCGAAATATTTTAAATTCTTTGAGTTCATAAAATTCTTCTGAATCATTTGATCTTGTCTAAATTCTGCGTGTTCTTTAGGATTCTTTGCAATCTGTGGCTTTGTTTTCGTGCTTTGAATTTTTAGAAACTTTTGAACTTAAAAATTAAGTATTTCTCAAAATGAATATTTAAATCTTAAAATTAGGAAGGTTTCGATTGCATTTTTTGAATGCATACGGAGTTTGTGAAATCTTTTAAATTCTTAGAATTTTCTTGAGTTCTTTAAATTCTCCTGAATCATTTGAACTCGTCTGAATTCTGCGTATTATTTAGAATCCTATGAGTACATTCATCCACCCTCTGGCTTTTCATTTTTTTAAATGCAGAACATGGTTTTCTATGATTTTCTGAATACATTTGGATTCTTTTAATTTTTGAAATTCTTTGAATTCTTTTAATTTTTCTAAATCATTTGAATTCGTTTGAATTCTGGGTATTATTTGTATTCCTTTAAAATTCTTCGAATGCATTTATGACCGTCCTCTAAGAAAGAGGGTCATGCAGAAAATACCAATTATTATCTTTTCACAATTATTTTTTGATAAAGTAAGAATATTATTCCTATATCAAAAAATTACATTATTACTCAACTACCAACTGAGGGCTGGCCCATGGAGCTCATGTATGAGACCCCCTTTTCAAACGCTCCTCGTGTAAAATGAAGCTACCGCTAATTAGACCCCCTTCTTTCACACTTGGATTCTTAGAAATCTTTTCAATTATTTAAATTCTTTTGAATCTTTGAAATTCTTCAAAATTTGTTGAATATTCGGAATTTTTTGAAATCTTTAAAATTCTTTTGATATCTTCTAATTTTTTTTGAATAAATCTGGATTCTTCTAAATTCTGTGTACCCTTTCAAATCATTTGCAATCTGTTGCATTGTTTTCATGTTTTGAATTCTTTAAATTCAAAAATAAAGTATTGTTTAACATTAATATTAACAACATAAAAATTAAACAGAATTCAGCTGAATTCTTTGAATATATTTTAGATTCATGCAATTTTTCTAAATTCTTTTTAGTTGGTTTGAATTCTCTCGAATCATTGGAATCCTTTTGAATCTATTAGAATGCTTTTGAATTCTTTGAACTCTCTTCAATGCTTTGAATACTTTTACTTTATAAAAATCCGGCCAATGAAGGCAAGATATTAGCAAGAGTTGATCAATAGCCGGCAAATGAAGGCAACACAGGAGAAGGACTTAGTAAATATCCGGCCAATGAAGGCAAGGAATTAGCAAGGGTTGCTCAATATCCGGCCATTGGAGGAAAGACATGAGCAGGATATAGTAAATATCTGGAAAATGAAGGCAAGATATGAGCACTAATTAGTAAATGTCCGGACAATGAAGGGAAGACGTGATCAAGAGTTAGTCAATATCCGGCAAATCATGATCCGGCGAGTCATGAGCAGGATTTAGTAAAGATCCGGAAAATGAAGGCAAGATATCAGTAGTACTTAGTAAATATCGTGCCAATGAAGGCAAGACATTAGCAAGAGTAGACAATATCCGGTAAATGGAGGCAAGGTATAAGTAGGGCTTAGTAAATATACGGCCAATGAACGCAACACAGGTGCAGGACTTAGTAAATATCGAGGCAACGAAGGCAAGGCATGAGTAGGACTTAGTGAATATCCGGACAATAAAGGCAATACAGGTGCAGGACTTAGTAAGTATCCGGCCAATGAAGGCAAGGCATTAGCAAGTGTAAGTCAATATCCGGAAAAGGGGGCTAGACATGAGTAGGGCTTAGTGAATATCCAGCCAATGAAGGAATAATATTAGCAAGAGGTAGTCAATATAAGACCAAGGAAAGCAAAACATGAGAAGGACTTAGTAAATATCCGCTCAGGAATGCAAGATATTAGAAATTGTAAATCAATATCCGACGAATGATGGCAAGACATGAGGAGGATCTATTAATTATGCGGCCAATGAAGGCAAGACATTGGCAAGAGTTATTCATTATCCGACGAATGAAGGCAAGACATGAGCAGGACCTAGTAAATATCCGGAAAGAAAGGCAACACAAGTGTAGGACTTAGTAAATATCCGGCCAATGAAGGAAAGGCATTAGCAAGAGTGAGTCAATATCCGGCCAATGAAGTCTACATATTATGAAGAGTTAGAAAATATCAGGCCAATGAAGGCAAGACATGAGCAGGATTTAGTAAATATCCGGACAATGAAGGCAAGACAGGAGTAGAAATTAGTAAATATCGTGCCAATGAAGGCAAGACATAAACAAGAGTAGACAATATCCGGCCAACGTATTTAAGAAATGCGCAGGACTTAGTAAATATCCGCCCAATGAAGGTGAGGCTTTAGAAAGAGTAAGTCATTATCCGTCAAATGGAGGCAAGACATGAGTAGGACTTAGTAAATATCCGGATAGTGAAGGCAACACAGGTACAGGACTTAGTAAATATCCGGCCAATGTGGGCAAGGCATTAGCAAGAGTTGATCAATAGCCGTCCAATTGATTCAGAGCATGATTAGCACTTAGTAAATATCCGGCCAATGAAGGCAACACATAAGTAGGACTTATTAAATATCCGGCCTATGAAGGCAGTGCATTAGCAAGAGTAAGTCAATATCCGGCCAATGAAGTCTAGATATTAGCAAGAGTTAGTCAATATACGGCGAATGAAAGCTACACAGGAATAGGACTGTGGAAATATCAGGCAAATGAAGGCAAGGCATTAGCAAGAGTAAGTAAATATCCGGCAAATGGAGGCAAGACATGAGTAGGGCTTAGTAAATTACCGGGCAATGAAGGCGAGACATGAACAGGTCTTTTTGAATATACATCCAATGAAGGCAACATATTAGCAAGGGTTAGTTAATATCCGGATAATGAAGGCAAGACAAGGGCAGGATTTTGTAAATATTCGGTCAATGAAGGCAAGACATGAGCAGGATTAGTAAATATCCAGCCAATGGATGCAAGATATTAGCAAGAGTTAGTTAATATCCGGCAAATGAAGGCAAGGCATGAGCAGCACCTAGTAAATATCCGGAAAATGAAGGCAACACAGGAGTAGGACTTAGTAAATATCCAGCCTGTTCAGGAAAGGCATGAGCCGGACTTAGTAAATATCCGGACAATAAAGGCCACACAAGAGTAGGACTTAGTACATATCTGGCCAATGAAGGCAAGGAATTAGCAAGAGTAAGTGAATATCCGGCAAATTTAGGCAAGTCATAAGTACGGCTTAGTAAATATCAGGATAATGAAGGCAACACAGGTGCAGGACTTAGTAAATATCCGTTCAATGAAGGCAAGGCATTAATAAGAGTTGACCAATAGCCGGAAAATGGAGGCATGTAATGAGCTCGACTCAATAAATATCCGCCAATGCAGTCAAGAGCTTAGAAAGAGTTAGTTAATATCCGGCCAATGAAGGCAAGACATGAGCAGCACCTAGTAAATATCCGGAAAATGAAGGCAACACAAGAGTAGGACTTAGTAAATATCCGGCCGGTTACGGCAAGGCATGAGCCGGACTTAGTAAATATCCGGACAATGAGGGCTACAAAAGAGTAGGATTTAGTACATATTAGGCCAATGAAGGCAAGGCATTAGCAAGAGTAAGTCAATGTCCGGAAAATGGAGGCAAGACATAAGCAGGCCTTAGAAAATATCCGGCCAGTGAAGGCAAGACATTAGCAAGAGTTAGTCAATATCCGGTCAATGAAGGCAACACAAGAGTAGGACTTAGTAAATATCTGGCCAATGAAGACAAGGCATTCGCAAAAGTAAGTAAATATCCGGCAAATGGAGGCAAGACATGATCAGGCCTTAGTAAATATCCGGCCAGTGTATGCAAGACATTAGCAAGAGTTAGTCAATATCCGGCCAATGAAGGCAAGACATGAGCAAGACTTAGTAAATATTCGGGCAATGAAGGCAAGACATGAGCAATAGTTAGTCAATATCCGGCCGATGAACACAAACCATGAGCAGGATTCGTAAATATCCGGCCAATGACGGCAAGATATTAGCAAGAGTTAGTTCATATCCAGTCAATGAAGGCAAGACATTAGCAAGAGTTAGTCAATATCCGGCCAATGAAGGCGACACAGGAGCAGGACTTAATAAATATCCGGCTAATGAAGGCATGAAATTAGAAAGAGTTAGTCAATATCCGGCAAATGCAGGCAAAACAAGAGCAGGACTTAGTAAATATCCGGCCAATGAAGGCAACACATTAGCAAGAGTTAGTCAATATACGGCAAATGAAGGCAAGGCATGAGCAGCACTTAGTAAATATCCGGACAATGAATGCAACACAGGAGTAGGACTTAGTAAATATCCGGCCATTGAAAGCAAGGCATTAGCAAGAGTAAGTAAATATCCGGCAAATGGAGGCAAGACATGATCAGCTCTTAGTAAATATCCGGCCAGTGAATGCAAGACATTAGCAAGAGTTAGTCAATATCCGGCAATTTAAGGAGAGACAGGAGCAGGACTTAGTATATATCCAGCCAATGAAGGCAAGACATTGGCAAGCGTTATTCAATATGCGACGAATGAAGGCATGACATTAGCAGGACCTAGTAAATATCCGGAAAAGGAAGGCAACACAAGTGTAGGACTTAGCAAATATCCGGCCAATGAAGGCAAGGCATTAGCAAGAGTAATTCAATATCCGGCCAATGAAGTCTAGGTATTAGCAAGAGTTAGTTAATATCAGGCCAATGAAGGCGAGACATGAGCAGGATTTAGTAAATATGCGGACAATGAAGGCAAGGCAGGGGTAGGACTTGGTAAATATCGTGCCAATGAAGGCAAGACATTAGCAAGAGTAGACAATATTCGGCCAATGAAGGTAAGACAGGTGTAGGACTTAGTAAATATCGTGCAAATGAAGGCAAGGCTTTAGCAAAAGTAAGTCAATATCCGGCAAATGGAGTCAAGAAATGATTAGGACTTAGTAAATATACGACTAATGAAGGCAGGGCATTA
>JAWWLR010000034.1:26970104-26981376 GCA_035041075.1 Acraspis erinacei | reverse complement strand
TTGCTCAATTGTTATTTATAAAAAAAAATTGCAAGAAAATAATTTTTAATTAACCCAAACCCCAGAAATGGACAATGTGTTTTAATTTTTGGAAATATTTTCGATTAAAAAGCTTCAAAATTAATTTTGCTGTCTCCAAAAATATCAATATTGTTTAATTTTTTTTTAAATATTTTCAAAACTTAATATCTTTTCAAATTTAGTGGAGAATATTCGATGTACAGGCGATTTAAAATAAACACTCAAATATTGCTAAACATTAAAAAATTGCGTTTCATTATGAATACATTAATGTAAAACGATTTTCAAACTGAAAACATGTAGTTCAATTCTTAACGTAAAAATCATGGAATACTGCATTTAAAAGTTCCTTCAATTAGAACTAAAATGGAAAATTTGTAAATTCAAAAAATGAAATTATCATTTTAAAAATACGTTAAAACCAAACTTATTTTGAATTACATTATCTTTCAAATTCTCGTAGGTATTTCTTCGAGAAATTTGTAAATTCTCCATCAACAAATAAATCCCCCCTAAAATAGCTGTCCGGCAACTCGATTCTGGTTGAAACAGAACTTGGGAAATATTTATGCGCCCCGTCCAATAGATGAGAAGAATTATTTTCTCCAAAATAAATCAAAAGACTATGATAACTTTAATTTGTGCTGCTAACGTGAAAACTCGCATAAGAATAATTCTCGATTCTTGGCAGATGTAAGAGGCACGTCACCAAGGCGAAGAGTGTGGACAAGTGAAGTGTGACGAAATGAATGAATGAAAATCGTGCAGTTTTAGAATGATGATTTATTGTACAAAAAAGAGTGGAGGTAACAAATTTAAATTAAAACGTAGGATTGGTGGGAGGTACATCTAGGATCTTCTATGGCGATCAGATTTGTTTCTTCGTTACTTTAATGCGACGTTTACCATTAATTAATAGACGAGTCAATGTAAAACTTATCCATGCACGCAAGTAAAATTAATAATACGGAATGGATTTCCTAACATATCACTTATCTACTGCTTCGTCCGTCTTTGGGCGTTTGGTGCCATTTTTTTTAGCCTCTGCGGTTGGCTTTCTTTTCTTTTGTGGTGCCTGAAATTTTTATTTCTGATTTATATACTCGACGTTAAACACTCACATCTAGTCTGATCAAGATATTTCAAGTTTCAAAATACATAAGACAAAAGTAAGAATTTACAATTCAATAGCGATATTTTTCTTCAAAACAATTTCATGGAAACGTGATTTCCCTTCCGTGCAAATCCGTAAAATATTTTTAATTTGGAAAATATTCACTCAAAGCTTACCTAACTACAAAATAGGTAGAATATAACTCAATTTAGAAATACATATAAAATTGATAATTGCGCAGTTATTCCAAGATCGCTTTAATTGAGTTTGACGCCGTAAAAAAACCCGACAAAAAAATCCTAAAGTACTTCAACGTAAAAAAATGCAAGGAATGGGAAATCAATGAGGGAACGAAAAAAATATAAAAAATTTAAGCAATAATTCATCGATTTGGTGACGAGCCACAGTCGAGCCACAAAAATTGTTTTGCACCATTTTGCCGTTAGTGTCCGACTAGTATTTACTGGATAAACAATGAAGTTTGATTCTTGCCTTCTAATTTACTAAAAAAATTAATACACACTACCGTTTTTAAACAATTATTAATTATTAATAAAAAAAGAAACTATCTGTAACATTAAAGTTCTATTTGCTCTTAAAACTCTAAAAAATGATAAATAATCAATATAAATGAATCTGTTGTTATTTACAAACAAGGAAAAATGTTTCGGTGTAAACAAGAGGAATACAAATTTTATGAAGACTTCAATTTTGTTTTAAATGCCAAATAACAGTTCAGTCTTTTTTTATCCAAGAGAAAATAAGCAAATTCGTTCTAGCAGCATTAAAACCTAGAAATCAATACGTTACCTTCTCGTCATCTTCATCGTCAATGTTCTCTTCCTCCATTTCATCTTCCATATCTTCCATGTCTTCGAATTCTTCAATGTGCGAGCCTTCAGAAAAATGTTTTTGCATTAAAATAATGTAAATTAACAGTATTTTGCGGAAAAAGTGCAGTCATATTTTAGAACAAAGATTTCCTGATAAGTTTATATTGCCTTGATAGAAGAAGTACTTTCAAAGAGAATTAAATGCTTACCAAGAAGATTGTGTCCGACTATGTGAACGGGTCCACTACCCTTAACCAACGTGAACGTGACTGGTGGGTCCGGAAAACTTAAATCGAGAATTATCTGTGACGTCTTTCCCATTTCAAGTAAAGCAATTGGGATTTTAATAGGTCCTTTGAGTCCTGTCGCCTCTACTTCGAGAACATTTAGTTCACCAGCTTTAGCCTCCGGACCTAAGAGTGCCTGAAAGATAGAAAAAATAATTATTATTTCGTACATACCCAGTTATAACCTTTATATAATCGGCTTTGAATCAAAATAAAAGTGTGCAGTCAAGAAAACCCCCATAGGTGAATTGCACCGAATAGGAACGCCATGACCAAATTGCTATCGCACTTTTTTGGACCGTCGGAGCAAATATTTACAAAGACGGGGACATTATCCAGTGCTTTTGAATTTAAATAGAAAATAGAACGGAATTTGAATGACATTAAGGAGGGCCGAACGTAAATAGGCAGTCGTAAGGTGTATATTGAGCTACCGGTACAAATACGGAAGATGTTTCAACGAAATTACGTTCAAAATAACCCCATAAAAAATATCGGAGTTAACAAACATGGAGATTAGATAACAGGCCGCCATAGGCGACTCCAGGCCAAGCAACTGCGAGAATAAGTCAAATATGATTACGCATTTTGTATTTGTTATTTCATGGTAGGTAAAACAAGTTTTTATCATAATGTCAGTTTTATAACAAATTTAAGACTGTTTAGAGCATATACGCATATAGGGTACACTTTAAACTTTATAACAGCTCCACCTGACAGACGAACTATTGGGTATCTCAAAATTATTAGAGCAATGTTAATGAAAAAAAAACAGTAAATATCAATACATTTTAATCAAAAATAGTATACTGAGGTCTAAAATGAATTATTTACTATAATATTTTTGGTTAATATTGAATTGAAATTCAAATTTCTTCCCAATAGTTCCAAATTGTTGGCGCTGTGAATAGCCCCTAAAAGGGTTTTAAGATTCAAACACGAATTTTAACCTAACTTTTAGTTCATAAGGTTTCGAAATTCTCAATCAATAGTACAATAATTTGTTAGAAAAATATTTTTGTCAAAAAATGTGCACTTTTTTTATTATATCATGTGAAAATTTGGTTTGAAACACTTTCGTTTCTATGAAAACTTATGGAAAATTGGAATCTGCGGGAGAATATTTCAGCTCCTTGGTGACTAATTTCTCTTGATGGTTGAAAATTCCTTTAAAAATCAAATATTTGGTTGAAAATTCATGCACCTTGTTAAATATTCGTCTATTTTGGAAGAAAATTGATCTTATTGGTTGAAAATTGATCCTTTTGGCCCAAAATCAGCTTTTTCTTACTAAGAATTAATTTGTTTCACTGAAAATGTAACTGTTACATTTTTTATCGCAAATTTATGTTTTTTTATATAAATTTAATCTTCTACACTTAAAATTATACTATTTCTTTGAAAGCTTTACTTTAATTTGATTGAAAATTAAGTTTCAGACTGAAAATTCAATTATTCTATTTTTAGTTGAAAACTTATCTGCTATAGGTGAAAATTCAACTATACGTCGAAAATCAGTCTTTTTTAGTAGAAGACTGCTCTCATTAGATCAGAATTTAGAAATTGGAATATTTTAGCAACCCTGTTTAATGTGAATAATATATTTTTTATTATTTTGCCTTCATTTAACATTTAAATTGGGCGCCCTTTCCAATTTGAAGCGATACAATTTCCCGCGAAATTTAAATGTGATTCTTATTAATAAAGACAGAAAACGCGATTTTTTAAATCCTAATTCAAAATGCTTATAAATGCTCATTAAATTTTTAAACCACATAAAAGTTTAGTACATTCTGACGATCGTGAGAATTTCTCCGAACACTTCAACTTTTTAGAACACTATGCACCTTTCAAATCGTAACTACTCTTTCTAGTTCTGATTTTAGCCACCAGATGGCATGTCGCAGTTTAACTATTCCCAGTACGTAATACTTATCGATTAATAAAATTACTTAAAAACGGTAATTACCTGAATTTAAAGAAAATGGCCTTTAACGCAGTTGCCACCCGCGTCTTCAATTGAAGAGTAAGTCATTTAAAAAACATCTTCTTGGATATAAGGCAACAAATTTTAATTTCTGATTACAAATTCATTACGTGACAACTTCTTAATGTTTTTTTTAAATATATCATTTTTGTAGAAATTGTTGATGGCACTCGTACGTGATTTTTTCAAAATTGCGTAAAGGTTTCTAGATTTTTAAATTTTTACTACAGTGCGGCTTTCATGAGAATAAAATTTACTTTCAGATATACAGGGTTGATACAAGAGTGATTTTTACCTTTTCCTTACGTTTTCTTTTCTAATTTTTAAATATAGAATTCGCTATAAAATATAAATTATTAAGACTTTGAAGGAGATGATTTAAAAAGGTTCTGTCAGTATTTCAACATTCCATGACTTTTCCAGGTCTTGCAGCAATCTTTAAATAACTGCTCAAAACAGAAAATGCATTATTCCCTATTATTTCTCCATACACAAAAAAATTGTTTTAAGAGTATTTTTCATACAAGATTGTTTACAAATGGAATCAAAAATTCAATTAAAAATACGTCGCTGAAAAATAATTTTCAAGTAGCTCCACTGCTATGTTTTTTGACAACTTTTTAAATTTTTGCACTACATTCCTATTGTTTTTCACAAATTTTACTCCGTCAAAAAAATGTTTTAAGAATACGTGTTAATAAAATTAAACAATATTTAAATTTAAAAAATGCATATATCACAAGTCAGATATTAAACAAATTACTATACTGCGTATCTACAAGAAATTATGTCATTTTCGCAGATCTAATAAAATTAACAGATAAGGCCACAATGTGTGCCGAAACGTTTGAAGCAACTTGTTTTCAATTCACATTACCCTAAACTTAAAGCCAACAACGTACAACAATTTGTACCAAATTTATTATTCAGGGTCAATACAAGCCCCCATTTTACAAAACTTAACGTTTTTATAAATTGTAAATATAGGAAATATAATATTAATTTCTGATATAATACTTGAGCAAGAAATAGTACATTTCTATCATTAGAATATCGATCAATAACTTTAAAACAGTATTAAATTGAAAAGAATGTCTTGTATTTCATTTATTTAACGGCCTGGGAGATTATAAAAGTTGTTTCAAATTTCATTTTTATCAATAGATTTGAAGCTACATAACCTTAAATATTGAGAAATAAAGTCGAGGGGACCTGTCACGTTAGCTCGCTTGATTCTCTCCTAAAATTCTTCCAAAGTTTCAAGCCATTTTAGAAAAATGCCCCTTAACCCTTTCACAGAAATCTCTAATGATACCTAAAAATTGTCGACAGCGGAAACTACAATTTATAACCACTCATATTACCGGTACTCCATTAGGATGCCAGTTCTCAAAACTAGAGTCGATTGAGGAAAGAGTCACCCAGGGAAGTTGCTGGCGGCCATGACAGTAAAAATGGCGCCAAGTATGAATCACAAACGAACTCTACAAATTTTCATTGATTACAGAACTCCCAGTCTCACCCTCAAGCCAATTATTCGCCTTAGCATCATTTTATAAAAGTTAAATCATATCCGTTTAAATTCCCACTTTCATGAATGAATAAATCACTGAATTAAAATTTTCAAATCCAACCCCCTCTTTCGGAAGTCGCGTAATTTTTCCAAACTAACCCGAACTATTTCTTGGCGCGCAAATAAAGTTAGTAATAAAACCTTCGACATAGTACAAAATCGTTCACAGATAAGTGTCGTCAGTAGCAAAAAATTAATTAAATTATCACTTATTGAAAATTACTTTGTAATCAAGCTTCACAAATACACTGAATACCTCTAACTAGAAGAGAAATGAGATGTAAAACATGCTTTGAAAAGCAAATTACATACTAGATTGCCTAAGTCCAACATTTTCTCTTAACAATTCCAAATTAGACATAACGTACTTACCATTTTGATAATGAGTTTCTGATCCCCACCAAAGTGCTGACTTGTGCCGTCGGGATCCTCTGCTCTGTGCTCTGGGTCCCATACTTCGGACGCGTTGGGGCCTTCGAGGGTGATTCCTGCACACACAAATCACGATAGAATTCACGTTAGTAAAAGTGAACATTTGAGTCTCGTCGAAAACTCATGGCCAAGCGGCAACAATGGGCTCGTCACAATGGCCGAAAATTTGCCGGCGTCTTGCGACTAGCGCACCGCTAAAATTCCAATGGCTGACGTGACGAAAGTAGCCAAGATCCGCACGCAATAATGCAATCACGGACTTCCAGAGAACACCACTTGCTATATTTACCGTATAAATATTCCTCTGCCATGGCGATCGGTGTGATTCAAACGGATTCTTGTAACTAGTGGACGCGTCTACGTGTGATGCGGAGCAGTGAGGAGAGTGAGTGTGTTTCGTCTCGCCCGCGATGAGGAAGCGAAAGAAGCTCGTAGCCTGCCACCAGAGACTCCGCGGCGCAGCGGTCATTTGGGAAACCACAGAGACAAAATGAACGATGGAATCAACCAATGATGTGGCTCCTAATTCGCGCCAGGAATACGTCCTGGATCGGGATTGCCTGCTTATATTTCCCCCCTCGATCCGGCAGCAATACCACCCGCTCAGAGTTGGGAACGACTTTTAGCTTTTAACTTCAATTTAATTTAATTTTACAAATTAATTTTTATAATGATCAGAGTGAAAACCTTGTTGCTTTTTTTGTTTTGATTTTAAAATTTTATCATATTTAATTACTAGTAATATTATTAGGATATAGTCCAAAGAAGTTTCAATTATTTGTTGGTGAAGTGAAGTAGTTCTTATTCCAGAAATTGCGCTACGTCCATACGGGAAACCATACCTTCATTTACCGCATGCATTTTACGATTTTACATATCAGCGGTATTTTCTTAATTCTAAACTGAATCCACTTCAAGTCAGAATCAAGTCTGTATTCAGAGTGAAAATAGGCCAATATCAATACTTTTTGGGTAAAATTATTTTTTTGGATTCTGACCCAGGCTTTCAAAAAAGTCGTTTTGCACAAAAATGATTAAAATTAACCAATTTCTTATTATTAATACCGATCTCTTATTCAAAACAGTGGTATATGCATTAAGTATCTAACAGGTATTTAAAAATTATTTAGGAAGTAAAACGAGGCAATTCAATTTCCGCATAGAGTTCTTAAATGCCCAAAAATTTATGTTGAGCAAATGCTCTCGATAATATGCTCAGCATTTAAGCTCGAACAGAGCATTTAAGAGAATTTAAAGCATTTATTGTTTAAACAAATATACATCATAATTGCTGCATATATTTTTCCAAAAACACTTTCTACAGTGAAATAAACACATCCATTTTTTAATTGCAGAGCTGCTACAGATAAGGTAATTCCGGAAAGTCAGGGCAAACCTGATAGAATTAGAGAATTTTCAAAAAACTAAAGTTCCAGTGATTTTAATTATTATTGTTAAAAATCGCAACTATTTCATTAAGAATTAATCTTTTATGGTTAAAGATTCAAACTATCTTGGTAAAAATTAATCTTTTTTGGTAAAATTATAAGTTTTAAACTATTCTTTGTATAAAATTAAAAGTCTTTTAGTTTAAATATCAAGTTTCGCGATTTTGGTAGAGAATTCACCCTTTTTTGTTAGAAATTCAACTACTTAATTGTCAGCGGAACTACTTGTTGAAAATTCGTTTATTTGGTTGATGATTCATCATCTTAGTTCACAAACCTTTTTTTGTTCATAATTTAATATTTTTTGAAAATGATGTTTTCTAGTTGAAAATTAATTTATTGTTTTAACTGAAAATTTAAATCGTACGAAATTGGTTCAAACTTTCATCATGTACTTTGTTTAAAATGCGTCTATTTTTGCCAAAAATTCATCTTTTTGCTTAAAAATTAGTTTTTTCTTATTTAGAGTAACTGTTCCATTCCTTGTCGACAATTGATCTTTTTTGATAGAATTTTAATATTCTGTGTTGAAATTTATACTATTTTGTTGAAAATCCATCTTTTTGTATAAAGGTACTCTAATCAGTTGAAATAAAAAATAAAATAATTTTTAACCAAATGCATTAATTTTCAAGTAAAAAGATAAATTTACTACCAAAAATAAAACACTTCAATCTTTTTGATTAAAAATTAATTTCTTTGGTTGCAAATTTAACGTCGTTGTTAAACATTAGTTTCTTTTTTGGTTGAAAATTGAAGTGTTCTATTTTTGGTAGTAAAATCATTTATTTTGGTTTGTAAATTTATCTTTATCGTTGCAAATTTATATATATGATTGAATCTGTGTTTTTTTGTAGAAAATTCATTGTTTGGATTTTAAGTTGAATTTTTTTGTTAAGAATTAATTTCTTTATTTGAAGAAAGTATATCTATTTAAATTTCTTTTGGTAGAAAATGAATCGTTTGGGTTTAAATTGAATTGTTTTGTTAATGATTCTTTTTTTTAATTGACTGTTTTAATTGAAAAATTAATTCTTTTTATTTTTGGTTAAAAAATCATTTTTTGAATGAAAAAAACGATTTTTTAAAAAATTCGTTCTGTTTTTTATTGAACATTTGTTTTTATAACATTTTAAATATTCTAATTTTGGTTAAAAATTGATCTTTTCAGGTGAAAATTAATCTTTTGAGTTGAAAATTCAAATAAATATTTGGTTAAAAATTAATATTTTTGGTAGAAGATTTTTCATTTTAGTCAAAAAAATTAATTTCTGATACTGAAAATTTATCTTTTTGATTTGAAAACTCAGCTGAAAAGTGCTTAAAAGTATTTAAAAACAAAATGTTTGCTGCATTGATATTATTAAACTTGTAGATGCATGGTTGGTTTTATACCCAGAAAAATTTAGAAGTTGGTATATTGTAGCAACCTTGAATAAGGCACTGTTTTATGCGAATAATATGTTTTATATTACTTTGACTTCTTTTACCATTTAAATTAAGCGCCCTTTCCAATTTAAAGCGATACATTTGCCCGCGAAATTTAAATAATGTAATTGTTATTAATAAAAATAGAAAATACGATTTTTTACATCTTAATTCAAAATACTCATTAAATTCTCAAAGATCATAAAGGTCGAGCCTATTCTCATGCTCGTGAGAATTTCTCCGGGATCTTAAACACTTTGGAACACTATTTTAACATAAGGGCCTGGTTCTATCGCTTTCCTACCTTACCGATACTTTTTTTATTTCTTAACTTATTTCTACACCAAGCACCACATCGTGTTGAAAGTTTGGGATAATAAGTAAGAGCACTAAAAAATGTGGGTTTGGTCCTAAATTTTTATAATAGTGAAAAAGTTTTTTTTTGTAAATACTTTTTTTTGCTTTTTTCATAATTATTAAAAATTACCAGCAGACCCACCTTTTTAGAGCTTTTTATTTACTATCCAAAATTCTCAACAGAAAGTGGCGCTTCGTGTGAAAATTAATTGGGAAATAAATAAAGTGTTGGAAAGGTAAATAAATGAGGCTTTCTATTCAGAAGATATCTTGTTAGTTTTATCTTTTATGGGGGCTACATATCTTTTGTGGACAAGAGAATGTTTTTTCATAAAATCGAATTTTCTTCATTTCCTTGCACTGCGATAGATACGAGTGCATGGTTTTGTGTCACATGCGTGGAATGTTTACTTTTCGAGGCATGTATAGTGTGCGGGAATTTACTAGTATCGAAAACGTGGTGAAAAGCAGTTATAAATAGTATATTGTGTATCGAGTGGGAGAAGTTGGGGATTCCAGACGAGTTTCTAATCGTCACGTCCCACAAGACGTACATAAAACTGTATCCAAGTCCAACACTCGCGATGGCAATGCGGCTAAGGAGGTCGTCGCGATACGAGATGAAGTTATAGATTCCTCTACTGATGACGTCACAGTGGTCGAAATGAGTACTTTTCCCACTACTGGTAAACTATTTCAATCACTTCATTCTTTACGAAAGATTACGGTTTCTAGCTGTTTTGCTTGCGTATTTTGTTTGAAGATTACATTCCAGGACTTCCAAAATGTTTCGTAATTTTTAATTTTTTTAATTGTTTCATAAGTTTCCGTACTTTTACTATAACTCAATAATTTCCATCAAATTAGTTTTTAATGTTTCTCAAATCGACAATTGCTTTTACTTGTTACCAAAATATCGTGCAGTACACTTGCAATATCGGCTCATCTTTTTATCGTTTCCTGCTGATTTACGATTCGCCTCTAACTCGCCTCTGACTCACCCACAATTTACCTTCGATTCGCCTCTTGCTCATACATCAAACTTCACACTCGTATGGAACCCCTGGAGCACCGAATGAACGGAAAGGATACGCTACAGCGTACCCTTATAGATCTCTGCTTATAGTATCCACGCAGTATCCCTTCCGTATCATGCAACAGAAACGCAAAAAAAACAGTAACGTGAACATACCTGTCAAGTTGGCATTCCAAAATTTGGAAATAAATTTTCTTCATCATACCTCAATCGAAATTCGAATTTTCGATAGAGCCGATAGGGCCGACCATCTGGGGGTAAAACAGTAAGGGAAAATACATTGTCAGTACAGGGATCTAGTGATTGGCGATCCTCACCGAATCCGTGAAGAATCGAGTGCAAAAACACTCGATCCTTCGATCTTCGATTCGATTTTTCGCAAGTCGGTGCATCGATGTTTCGATACTTTTTTAGATGGGATCAACCGTCGATCCGCTATATATTTTGCAAATATAATACAATTGAAATATATTTGTAAAGGTTTATAATGTCTTTGATGTTTTGCATGTTTGAGACTGTGAGTTGTTGGGTGCGTAGTTAAGGCAAAAGCTGCATGTACGTATTATTGGCTACCTGCACATAAAAATATGATACTTATTCTTGTAAAGGTAAAACAAAAATCCTCTAAGCCTCAACGATTAATTAAAACACACACACACAATTATATATGGCTCGTTCTACGTCAACCGGATCAGAGCTGCGGCCAAAATTTGACGTGACGAAATAATATGCCTAAGGGCTCATTTTAAAGCTTGG
>JAWWLR010000034.1:26932930-26955877 GCA_035041075.1 Acraspis erinacei | reverse complement strand
AGCTGCCACCTTCACTCTATACCGTTTGTAGACTTGTAGAGTGAAGGTGGCAGATAGCCTGGCGGCTGATTACAAATACAGTTACAGCACACGCATAGGGCATGTCAATTTTTGTTTACTTTTTTCTCAATTTCGCAACGTATTTCACAAAATTTAGAGTCACCAACATCAAATAGTGGCCCTTTGAAAAGCTGATGGTTCGCGGAGATTATTCTATGATGTCAGAATTGTGAGCAAAAAAATAAAATTGGAAGCGATTCTAACCGTTCAAATGCTGTCGTCTGCTACCCGCTGATTTCTATATTTCGCAAAATTCATATTTGTCCAGAAAATAAAGATTTCCTCAACAAAAGGTATGATTTTTTAACATCTTATTGATCCGAGGATCTCACAAAACCCCGGATATTCAACAAGTTTGATTTCTTTCGTTCGCAAATCCTTCGGAAATAATATATATTGAGTCAGTACCGTACCTATTAAAAAAAATAATTCAAAGTCGGATTGAACGAACACCCTTAAGAGTATTTTCCGTGTAATTAAATACATAATTGTATAATTGCAATAATTGTCGTGTATTTAAAGCAAAAAGGGAAAATGGGAACTTTCGAGAATAGGAATAGGGGACAAAAGGGAAATTTGAAAAATGGGCAACGCAGCTAAATAGGGGAAATACTGTGATCCCTGTTAGAACAAAATTAATAAATTACAGCAGAGTCATACTCGGGAACTTACTAATCATTGTATTTCAGTTCTTACCTAGCTGGAATTGTGGTACAAACAGTCCAAAGAAGTTTCATCGGCGTTCCTCTTCTTATCCGGTAAACCTGAGAAGCGCGAAGCAAGAAATGGCATTTCAAAAATCGGAAGTTGCTTGTCAAAAATGTAGCTCTGCCCTCTCATCGTCTATTTTTCACGATTCTGCCTACTCGAAGAAAGTTTTTCATGTAGAAAAGCAGGAGCCGACGAAGGAAAAACCTGAAAGAAACGCAAGGAGTCGAACGCTTTTGAGAACGTGGAGCAGTTTTCCTGAATTGAACAAAAAATATGGATGTTTGGAGGGAAGAAGTACTTCGACTGAAACTGTGGCCTTTAAAAAACCAGAGAAAAGAATGTCCGCGCATTCTAGGAAGCTCGAATTATTATCAGTTATCAAAGTTGATTACTCTGAAGTCAAAGACGCAATTCTGTCACCAGAGAGGAAGTCACCAAAGCCAAAAAGTTTTTCTCGGAAAGGGCGAATTAAGAAAAAAGTTGTTCAAAGTTCTCATGTGCCAAAGAAGTACAGCAGTGGAAGTTCGGATACTTTGAATTACGAAGATTCTATGAAAGCTGCTGCGAATGAGCGACTCGCTTTTGGTAGACAGTCGAGTGTCGAGTCCTCAGTTACAGACTCTGTGCAAATAGAAATGCCGATTTCTCCGAAGCGGAAATCCTCTTTTCTAGCAGGTTCTGCTCCGGAGTTCTCGGCTCCTTGGAGTTTGGAAGTTGAAGGTCAAAAAGATATTAGAACTCCGAAAAAGAGTTTTATGGAGGATGGAGGAAGTAGCGTCCAGCCGATGGCGACTGGATATTTTCCTCGTCCTTTAGAAGGGCAAAGCATCATGAGCTTCTTATCTTCTGCTCAGTTTTCGAGGGCGAATGCGGAATTGGACAGGGAAAATGCTCATTTTAGTATTTCTGAGGCTATGATTGCTGCCATCGAACAGGTGAATTAACTGCTTTATTAACTGCTGAATTAACTGTCTAAACGTTAACAAAATCGAATTTTTTCTATATTGCTCCCCTTTTTAGTACTTTGAAACTGGAATTATAGATTCTTTCAAGAATTTCAAAGAGAAAATGTAAAGTCAATGGAATTTGATATGATTTTCTACTAACAGTTGTTCGCAAACAAATTAATACAAGGTGGCCACTCAAACTTTTGTTTAAATTCAAGATTCAATATTCATTACTGTCATATATACATTTGTAAAAGATATAAAAGTTTTAGACTTCTTAGCCCAAAATCCTTTTAAAACAGGGGAATATGGGTTTTTTAAAAATAATAATCCTAAGATTTCAAGTCGAAATATATTGCATTTTCAGCAAAATAGATGAGTTTTCTAGCTAAAAAATATAATTTTTTGGAAAACATTTGACTTTTAAACCTGAAAAGATGAATTTTCAACGAAAAATTTAATTTTTAACCCGGAAAGATGACTTTTCTATGGAGCAGTTGAAATTTTTAAAAAATCACCTAAGCAACCAAATAGTTGAACTTAGTTGAATTTTAAAGTCAAAAAGAAGAAAATTGAATATTCAACCTAAAAATAGTACTTTTCTAATAAAAAGTTATTTTTCAACTAAAAAATATGAATGTTCAACAACATAGTTAAATTTTCGACCAAAAAAGATGACTTTTGAACCTAATAGTATGATTTTTAACCAAAAGAGATGAATTTTGCACCAAAAATGTACTAGTAGGTTTTATATTATTATTTATATATTATACTTCCAACAAAGAATTCAATTTTACACCAAAAAACATGTATTCGGAACCCGAAATATTACAGACTTTTTGATTAAAAAGAATTAACTTTCAACCATAAACAATGAATTTACAACCAAAAAGATGAATTTTTAATCCAAAATGATTTTCAACAAATTAATTAAATTTTTAATAATAGAATTTTTAAGGAAAAGAGATTAATTCTAAACCAAAAATATAATAGTAGATTTTTCAACTAAAAAGAATTATGTTTTTACCATAAAGGAATAATAAACAAAAATAAAAGAATTTTGAATAAGATAGTTAAATTTTCATTCAATAAAATAAAATTGTAACGCGCCAGTTCAACTTTCAATCAAGTAGTTGAATTTTCGACCAAAAAATATGACTGAAAAAACAGTTTCATTTTGAAGAAAACAATACAACTTTCATAAAAATAGTAGAATTTATAACCAAAAAAGGTCAATTCTGAACAAATATAATAGTAGAATTTTCAATGAAGAAAATATTCACTTTCAACCAAAAAATACAACTTTTCTACGAAAAGATGAATTTTCAATCCAGACGGACCGATTTTATATCCGAAAAGAAACATTTTCAACACAGCAGTTAATTGTTCAATAAAAAAAGATGAATTCTGAACTAAAAATAAAATAGTAGACTGCAAAAAGTAAAAGAAATCTGAAAATTTCAGGCTTTTCTCAGTTTTCAAAATACCAGGCTAATTCTCGGTTTTCCCGGTCAGTGGACACTGTAATAGTAAAATTAATTTGAAAGCCATCCTAGCGTAAGTAAATTTCGAAGATACATACCCCAATTTGGTATTTTTATAGGTCAAATGTAACAGGCAACTGCATTTGTTTGAAGAATCTGTGGATGAAAGTGACGAGGAGATAAATCATTTGAAGCAAAGGATTCGGTTTAGACGTCGACAAAGACAGGAAGAAAAGAGGAAAGGTGAAGCGTTTGTGCGCGATCTTTTGAGTGACGGAAAGACTGATAGTAAGATATACTAAATTTAATTTTGAGATGCTTATAATAACCATAGATTTACATAATAGACTACATAAATGTGTATAATTTTTCAGCAACCACGACAGATCAGAGTATAAGCTCTCTCTCTACTTCGCCTGAATGTCCATCAGACAGTATTTCTACGGATGTAGATGAATCGGAAATTGATGACACGCGAAATATTTCGCAACTTGGACACTCTGGTGCGTTTAATAACATAGAAATATCCATGAAGTACTTTTAACTTTAAATTTATATTGAAAATCAAATTAATGTTTGAATTTAAGGAAATTCAGATTCAGCACTTTCGTTGGATGCGGAATATTTATTTGGCTCTTCTCCAAGGATAGGAACGGAGTCTAATTTGACTGATAGTACAATTTCAGCAGAAGGAGTGGCCTTGTCTCTTATTAGTAGGTTTAGTCAAAAGCACTTGCCACGAGCGAGTGAATTAAAGTGGCTTGTATCAGAGCAGGATGCACCTCAACGGGTAGAATATTTTTTTAATTAAAAAAGGAGATCAAAAACTACTATTTTTTCGATAATATTAAAAATAATTCTTGCAGTTGCTGCCTTTGCCAAAAAATTGGTCGATGAGCTTGGATGAAATGGAAGTGAATCAAGTGATGGACTCTTGTCAGCCAATCCCACTTCGAGGAACTATAGAATGGGCACCACCCAGACCACAGATTATTTTTACACAACATCTACCACCAGTGTAAGTAAATTCTTTATTTACAGGCTTTCTTCGACCTTGCATTTTTTTAGAATAATTAAATTATATAAAATCATATTTACACATTAAAAAAGAATATGCTTAAAAATGTTACAGCCTACGTTTAGAAATGAACATAAGTTCGAAATTAAATTAATTTTAATTAACTTAGGAATCACTAATTCTGATTTCAAATTTTTTGTAATTTTTATAATTGCATCAAACATTTTTTGTATAAGTCGCAATTTTTGGAAAGTATTCAGAAAACGTGATTTTTTTTCAATTTCATTTCACATTTAAAAAAAGTTTTAAACATGCCGAACTTGAAATTTCTACTTTTTCATTAATTTATTTCATCCATTATTTGTCGCTATGAACATAAAATTTACCACTAAAGATTGTAGCATGAAATTCATCGCATTTTTTAGCCTATAGGAAAAAATGATGATTTTTCAACATTTTGAATTTTGATCAAAAGGGATATTTCAGGTTCCAATCGTGTACAAAAAACTACGAATTTTTTTAAATGAAAAAACCGAAAAGAAGGCATTACAAATACATTTTTTGAAATTTTATTCGGATTTCAAAACTAACTTTTTATTTTTTGGATTAAATGATTCGATCAATACACAAGGGTCAATCCATTTCCTGAATATTATATTTGTAGTGGGTTCTAGCGAGTTTCAGAAAACTTCAATGTTAAGTGAGCCAAGTTTATGGTTAGAAATTAAAAAAAAAAATTTCCATTGAGGGAGTTACAGGATTTTGACTTTTTAAGACCCGAATTTTTTTAAATCACAATATCTCGCAAACCACTGATTGAATTTTAATGATTTTTGCAGATGTAACATATACTTTATAAGCTCTTTTTAATTAAATAAAAAATTAAAGAAAGGAACTCAAAGAAAATTTGTTGATTAAATATTTAATGAAAAAACACATTTTTAGTTTTTCTTTTAATATAAATATTTCTATTCCTGAAAATGATCTGCGCAGATTAAAAAAATTGATGGACGCTAACTTTCGGAGATATAATTTGTTTCCGAAATTAACAAATTTTATCTTGATCAAGTTTCACCTTTTCGATAAAGAAATTAGATTTATCGCCGAACTATTACTTTAAAAACAAAAAATCCATAATGTTTCACTATTTTATATTATAATTTGTATGTAAAAAAGCATCAAATCCAAGAGACACAGAATGTGGGAACGTTGTTTACGAAAAGATTATATAAGATAAAAGAAAGAATAGACATTTGTTCGCTGTAACTCCTTGTATTTGGAAAATTTTGTAAAACCATTCAAAAAATCTCAATTCTAAATAATATTTGTATTTGTACAGGAGAAGAACTTTAATAGCAAAACAGAACTACAGATGCGCTGGTTGTGGAATGAAAGTAGCGGTGGAATACGCGAATAGATTTCGCTATTGTGAATATTTAGGAAGATATTTTTGTACTGGTTGCCATGCGAATCAAGTGGCTTTGATACCTGGAAGAATCCTTTCAAAATGGGATTTCAACAGGTAGTTTCCTATTCTAATTTTCCAAGCTTCAACTTCCAAAAGTTTAATTTAATAACTAAATGAGAATTAACATTAAAATTTGAATTTAGGTATCCAGTCTCAAACTTTTCCTACCGACTTTTGGAACAAATGACAGGAGATCCGCTTTTCCACGTAAAAGATTTAAATCCGTTGCTGTATAGGCGGGTTAAACAGTTGGAACGAACGAGAATACTTCGAACTCAGTTATTTTTCTTTAAGGATTTCCTTTTCAATTGCCGCTTCGCGACGAGGTAAGTTGAATTTTTGAATCCCAGTTTTCAACCTTTTTTTTTGTTTATTTAAATTTTCAAATAGAATCATTCAAAACAAAGAAATTTCTTAGTTGGAGTATTTAATAACAAACCTCAAAGTTAACTTACCTAATACCAGGGGAGCCACAAAACTTAATTTTTAAAATTCCCTGACTTTTGCCTGACTAATTTTTCATTTTCGCTGACCATCAATATTTGATGATCAGAATTTCATTTTTGTAACATTTTCAATACAGAAAATAACGAAATAAAACCATTTCACGTTAGAAGTTAAAATTGATTTATTTAAACCAAAAAAGATGACCAAAAGGACGATTTTGCAACAAAACAGTTGAATTTTCTACCCAAGACATACATTTTTAACTAAATATTTGAATTTTTCACAAAATAATTACATTTTTATCAAAATAGTTCGATTTTTAACCAAGCAGTTAAATTTTCCTCCAAAAAAACGACGAATTTTAATAAAATACATAGATTTCCAAAGAAATAGTTGAACAATAAGCAGATTTGGTAAGAATCAAATCAATACTTTATTCGACCGCCAAAGTAAATATGAGTAAGTATTTTTGTATGTCTTACGGTCTTCATTAAACTAAAAGGAATAAAAAACGAAACTACTAGAAAGTTCGATTATTAATATTCTGACGTTTCGGCTATCACTGCGTCCTTTTTTTCAGAGAATCTGTGCTTATTTTCCCGTAAAAAACAGGAATATTCAATTTTGGAGTCAACATCACGTCAATAGAAAGAGTTAATTTAAAAAATAATACTGATGTCTCACCAATTTAAATGAAAATATACAAAATCGTATCATACAAAAGCCTCAAAAAAATGGAAGAGGCTTTTTTAGTTAGAAACTACATCTTAATTGATGCAAAAACAAAATCTTTATAATGTTTTTGGACAACAATAAACATATGACAAAGTAGACAAAGGGGACGCAGTGATATCCGAAACGTCAGAATATTAATAAAACGAACTTTCTAGTAATTTAGTTTTTTATTCCTTTAAATTTAATTGAGACCGTAAGACCTACAAAAATTCTTACTCACAAATAGTTGAATTTTCAACCAAATAGTCCAATTAACAAACAAGGAGGTGAATTTTCTAATAAAATAATGAATTTTCCAATCAAAACGACGAACTTTCAATAAATAAAGGTTTTTCAGTTAAGAAGAAAAAAATACGTTCAAATTGTTGAACTTTCAAGCCAATTGTTTTTTTGAAACAGTTGAATTTTCAACTCGAAAATATAATTAAAATAAAGTCAATTATCAAACCAGAATATTATAGATTTTTAACCAAAGAGGGGAAATTTAATGCCAAAGAGATTAAGCTTACAAATTTTTTTTAAATAGTAGTTCAATTTCTACCGAAGTAGTTGCCTGCCTAATTAAAAAAGATCAATTTTCTACAAAATAGTACAATTTTCAACTAAAATTATGATCTTTAAAAAAAATGACTTTTTAACAAAGTGGTTGGTTCAACCTTGATACAAGAAGTTCAGTTTTGAACAACAAAAATTAATGGTCAATGAATAAAGTAATAGTAGATATTTCAACAAAAAAGATTTTAATTTTAATTCCAAAACAGTTGAATTCAATCAAAGAAGAAAATTTTTTAACAAAATAGTTCAATTTTGATCTAAAAAAGATCAATTTGCAATCAAAAATAGTTTTCAGTTAGAAAAATTAATGTTTAACCTAACTGATGAATTTTCAACTAAAATGATGAATCTTCAACTGGAATACTACAAAAGATTAATTTAAAAAACACATGAATTTTCAATTGAAAGAAAATTGTCAAACAAATATTGAATGGTTAAATTTTCAGTTAAAAAAATTAATGTTGAATCAAAGAGATGAATTTTCAACTAATTGTAAGGTCATGTAATATTCAATCGGAATAGTTAAATTTTCTGAACAAACATCTGCCTGCTGGTGATTGTGAATTCTCTTTTCTTAAAACTCCTTCGGTTTTAACGAACACATCCCCATCATGTATCTCGTGCTTGGCACTCAATTTTGTCAAAAATGCAACATTTTATATATATCAAATGTATTTTTTAGTTATTTCTCTACCCATATCCGGGATTGCTTATTCAGATATTGCAAAATAAAGTACACATTTTATTTTTCATGCTTACTTTAATATTTGTATTTTACTTTGTATTAATTTTTATTCAAAGCTACCTTAAAAAATGTATCATTTGAATAAATTTACATATATTATTAGAATTCATGGTATGCATTAATATTGTAACAGAGGTAATCTCATTATCTTATTTTTATAATTTAAAAAAGTAGGCATCCTATCGAAAACAAAAACAATTTTGTTATTAAACAAACTTTGCATTTTGTGTCGTTTTTCCATCAATTTTTTTTATTTTTAATGTAATTTTTATTATTAAAATACAAACTACGCATTCCATACAAAAATGATGAATAATAAATGTGTAGCTCTTTTTTGGATGAACAACTTTTGTCTGTTAATTTTTGTTTCTTAGCTTATGTCATATTTCCAAATTTTATTATTTTTATTTTTGATGTGATTTTTTTACGAAAAAAAACTACGCGTCCTATGGAAAAATAAACAATAGAAAATATATAGATCTGTTTTAGGCGAGCACATTTTGTCTATTATTTTTTTGTACCTTGTGTCGTTTTTCCAAATATTTAATTGTTAATTTTTTATGTTATTTTTTACGATTAAAGCAAAAAGTGCGTGCCATAAAAAATTCTGAATAACAAATTTGTAGACTTTTTTTATGCACAGTTTCTTTCTATTCATCTTCTTTCGTATCTTGCACACTTTGACCGTAAAATAGATTTTTTTATTTTTGATCATTTTTTGTGTGGTTAAAAACCAGAACCGTTTCGCCAAAAAATGCTGGTTAACGATCTCTATCTTTCATTTTGGTACTAAAATAACTAGAATAATTGAGTTTTTAACAAAAAATATGAATTTTCAATTAAAAATATCATTTTTTCAACCAAAACTTAAATAGTAAAATTCTTGTTATAAAAATGAATTTTCAGCCAAAGAAAAAAACAATTTTCAACAAAATAGCTATTTTTTAAACAAAGAGATGAGTTTTCAATTAAAATGATGGAATATTCAACTAGAATAATTACGTGTTCAGTTAGAAAAACAAGAATTTTCAACAAAAAAAAGAACAAATTTTTAAGAAAATAGCTAAAGTTTCAACTAGAATAATTAAAGTTTCAACTGGAATAGTTAAATTTTAAGTAAAAAAAAATGTCAGCCCAAGAACAAATAAATTTTCAACCAAAAGATTGAATTTGTAATTAAAATGATGAATCTTCAACCCAAAAAATTAATTTTCAACCAGAATTTAACTCTTAACCATGTAATAAAATTTGTATTCTTAAAAGATGAATTCTGAACGAAAAACCTGATAGTTGATACTCAAGAAAAATTTAATTTGTAAGCAAAAAAAGTTCAATTTAACGAAAAAAGACGACTGCAACATTTTCAACAAAATACTTGCATTCTCAACCGAACACTTGAATGTTCAACTACAAACGATCAATTTGCAACAAAAAATAGTTAAATTAAAAATTTCCAGTTAAAAAAAATTAATTTAAAAGAAAACAAAAATAAGCACGTTCTCGAAAAAATGTCCTGAATTTAAAAGAAAATTCTCTAACATTTCACGAAGACCTGTACAACATATTTCAAGAGTGATCAACCCCTCGCCTAAAAAAAGATTTCTCAGTCTAATATTTAAAAAATGAATTCACACTCAATTTTTATTTGCAGCCTACAGGAATCGCTGAAGAAAGAACCAAACCATTTATTGAATGACCCACATGTTTATTCTATACAAGATTTCGCTCATGTAAAACTTGGAGTTCTTCCTATGGGATTACATAAATTGATTGAAGATTGTTACGCACACGTGGCAGAATGCATGGTGAGATAATCAGGATTAAGCCATTCTTTTTTCAATTATACGGACATACGGAAATTCAACTCATTTTAAAATGATTTTATTATTAATTAACTTGTCTGATTTATAGTTGTGCCAGGCTCGCGGTTTCATGTGCGAATTCTGTTGCTCCAAAGACGTAATTTATCCATGGGAACTGAACAAAGTCGAGAGATGCGAGGCATGTGGAGCATGCTTTCATATTAATTGTAGAAACGAATCTGCCTCGAAAGAATGTAAAAGATGTATCCGAATGCAGGCAAGATGCCTATCTAAAGAAGAGCCTCTTTGACCCAGGTTCTACGATATTTATATATCAATTTACGTATAATTAAAATTTACGAAGATAAAAGATTGCAAATTTAGATTTAGAAAGATGATAGCGTTAAGGTGTGGGTGCCGGACAACTATCTTAGACTAGACACAACATTTTCTCTACTGCGGGTAAGTAGTTTATGAACTAGAGTGAATTAGTTGCTCTATTTTCAATTTAATAAGAGGAAAATATTTGAATCTTATATTTTTCAAAGGTAGAATTCTGACAGTATAATTATTATTGCACAGCATTGTATTGACAGCGGAATCTAGAGTATAAGAATTCGACAAATACTCTTAAGCCTAATTTATTTACTAGGTAATAATCATTGAAAGCACAATCACTATCCTCAAACGTAAATTATTACTGCCTAGGCTTGGTGTTTTTACTAATTTCGTAATTTTCTCATGGACACTAGATACGTAGTAAGATTGTAAGTAAAAAGTGATATTCGTTACAACATTTTAAAGACTGGAACAACGTGTAGACTTAAAGAGCCTTGAATAGTGTTGTTGAAGCTAGGGAAATTTAAATGAATATTCTGTAATTTCTTTTTAAAAACTGCAACTTTTATAGAATTATGTGACATGCAGTTAAAAAAGTAATTAAAAATAATTTAGGGTAGTTGTGCACTGTTAGACATAATTCAAGGTGTCTATATACAATATACAAGCACATTTTTTCTACAGACTAAAGAGAGGCCAACAATGTATTGTGTTTTGTATGAAAGAGCTTTCACTAATAGGTTTTCACATTTGATTAGAATATATAATACAAAATTTAAATTATTTACCGTACTTTAATAGTGAAAAATATATTTTATACTCGAAAATTTTATTTATTTAAATTATTGATGTTTTCATTATTATAAAAGAGAACAGATTAATAATTAGAAACACAAGAAATTCGTACAGACCTTAATAATAGATTGAAGAATGTAGCAAAGTTAGTTTTTAGATAAATCTTTAAAGAGCGTTATTTATTTTGTAAAAAAAGAAATGGGTTATCAACAAAGTGTACAAATATCAGATACGAAAATAAAGAATGTATAAAAAGAATGAGTTTTTCTTATGTTTAACCATTTTTTTTCTTCAGATTGTACGAGTATTTTAAGCGTATTTCACGGTGTCCGGGTACTAATTTTGGCCTATAAGTTTCCCGATTGTTCGAAATATTTACAAAAATACTGATTGTTTTAAATATTCTAATTTTTTAAATTATTTTTGCTTTAAAATCATTTATATTCTTTTTGAAAGGATTTAAAATATTATGAAATATTTCAATTGTCTTTTAGAATTAATTTCTCCGAATAAAAAATCATGAATTTTTACCGTGAATCTTAAGAAACCTATTTTATTGTCTAGAAACCTTTTGAAATTGTTACTTAAAAATTTTTTAATTGTTTATGAGACGTTTCTTTCAACAAAATAATTGAATCGTCAAGCAAAAACGATTATTTGTCAGTCAATTGCATTTTTAACCAAATTTCAAAACAAAGAAGATAATTAAAAAAAAAATAGTTTAGTTTTCTAACAAAAGAATTGTCTAAGAAATAGTAACATTTTCAACCAAGATGAATTTTTTACTAACATTATGAATCTTCGTTTAAAAAAATTCATTTTTAACATAAACGTTCAGCTTTTGATCAGGTAGTTAAGTTTCTAAAAAAGAAAAAATTCTCAATTAAAAACGTAATAGTCGCCATGTGAACTAAAGAAGATTTTAATTTTGAATGACAAAGAGTTGAATTGTGAAAAAATTAGAAATTTTTCAACAAAATATTTGCATTTTTAACCAAAAAGCTGAATTTTCAACAACAAAAATTATTTTCATAAATAGAGTAAATTTTTGGTTAAAAAATTAACTTTTCAAAAAAATAATTACATTTTCAATAAATGACATTTAAATTCAACCCGAAGACGAATTTTGAACAAAATATTTAAATTCTCAAACAAGCAAAATCAAAATTCATTTTTCAAAAAAGAAAATAATTTATAATTTTCCCAGAAGCTCGATTTTTTAAATAATTTTCTGAAACTTACATTTTGTTTTAAATTTTTTCGAAATATTTCCAAATTATTTTTTATTTTTTTTTAAAGCTTTTTTAAGCCTTCTAAATATCCTTTAAAATGATTCCAATTTTTCTTGTTTAATCAAATTTCGTATAAATTTCTAAACTTTCTAAATATCTTTAAAAATTATCGTACGCCCTAAAATTTTAAGAAAGTTCTGCATAATTAGAAAACGTGTCTCAAAATCTTCCGGATTCTGTTTTGGCAATTTTGGAAATATTTAAAATTTTTTAAAGCATTTTCTTAAAATTAATTTAGAAAAATAAATCATTTAAAATTTGCCCAGAAGTCTTAAGAGCATTTTTGTATTCTCTTGAAACATTTTACAATGCGACTTTTCAAAAACTTTAAATTTCTAATTAAAAAAGATCAATTTTCTACAAAAGTGTACAATTTTTAATTAAATTTACGAATCAGCAACCACAAATGACTTTTTAACAAAGTGGTTCAACTTTCATTCAAGAAGTGAAGTTTTCAACAAAAAAATGAATTGTCAATTAATAGTGTAATAGTAGATATTTCAGTAAAAAAAAAAATTTTAACCAAATTGATGAACTTTCAACTGAAATGATGAATCTTCTATTGGAATAATAAAAAAGCTTAATTTAAAACATACATGAATTTTCAATAAAAAAAGGCGGTGAAATATTAATTGGTCTAGTTTTTAGTTGAAAAAGAAAGAACAATTTCAGTTAAAAAATAAATATTTTTAGATTCTTTTTAAAGCTTTTAAGCCCTCTAAACATCATTTAAAATTAATCTAATATTTCTTAAAATTTAATCAAATTTCGTATAAATTTCTACAACTTCTGAATATGTTTAAACACGATAGTAGTGTTCCCTAAAATTTGAAGAAAATTCTGCATCATTAGAAAAAATTGTCTTAAAATCTTCCGGATTCTGTTTTGGCAATTCTGAAAATATTTTTAAACATTTTCTTAAAATTAATTAAAAAATCATTAAAAAATTTCCCCAGAAATCTGAAGAATATTTTGTTATTTCCTTGAAACCTTTTAAAATTAACATTTCCCAAAACTTTTAATGTCTAGTTATAAGAGATAAATTTTCTACAAAATAGTAAAATTTGTAACTAAAATCACGAATCTTTAACAAAAATAACTTTTTAACAAAGTGGTTCAACCTTTATTCAAGAAATTGAATGTTTAACAACAAAAGTAAATTTTCAATGAATAGTGTAAAATTAATATTTCAACGAAATAGTTGAATTTTGATTTTTTTAAAACCCCATTTTTAACCAAAAATAGAAGTTACATTTTCAGTTAAAAAAATGCATTTTTAACCAATCTGATTAATTTAACTGTAATGATGAATCTTCAACTGGAATAATAAGAAAGATTTATTTAAAAAATACTTGAATTTTCAATCAAATAAAATTGTCAACCAAATATTGAATGGTTAAATTTTCAGTTAAAAAAGAAGGAAAAGTTTCAGTTAAGTTAAAGTTTCATTCAAAAATAAATATTAATAAAATTCTTTTTTATTCTTTTTAAAGCTTTTAAAATTATTCCAATTTTTCCTAAAATATAATCAAATTTCGTATGAATTTCTAAATATCTTTAAAAATTATCGTACCTTCCCTAAATTTTTAAGTAAATTCAGCATAAATCGAAAAATTGTCTTAAAATCTTCCGGATTCTGTTTTTTCCAGAAATCTTAAGAACATTTTTTTATTGCCTTGAAACTGTTTAAAATTAATATGTTCCAAAACTTTAAATGTGATTCCCGGTTCGAATTCGTATTCCCTGTTAATTCACAGTTATATTTTAAATCCGGACTATTTTCCGGTTAAAATTACGAATTAAACCAAAAAATGATTTCAAAATTAGATTCTTATCAGTTTGAATACATAAACCAAATAAATTTCAATAAACATAAACTATATTAATAACAAAGCAAAATATATCAAAAATTATTTTATTGCACAAACTAAAAAAAAAAATGAACACAAAACTCAAGATTATATTATAGTAGAATAGAAAACTCTTAACAAAAATTAAGATATGTAATTTAAAGGCAAAGATTAAGTTTTATGATTTATTATCTAAATCATGTCTATAATTGACCACATACACACACACTATAAAATACTAGATAATACATTCATTGTCGCTAAAAAAAAAGTACACTATAATAACATTGTAAATATATACACCACATGATTTTAGCAAAGAAGCTATGCACTTTCTCCATGTTCATATTTTTTCGTTCATCAATTTCATATGCAAGGATTTATATACATGTAGTCACAGATTTAATTTGTACGTACAACTCTGAAATAATTTCGAAGCTATGCTCACTCTGCTAGTTGAATTTCTTTGCAGTTCAATGTTAAAATTATTCATATCAAAAATATTTATACTTTATACTGAATCACTTTCAGAATTCAACCAGCTTTTTTACCCCCCGAGTTACTCCTCCTTTTATCAGAGTAGTCACATTTCAACTTAAATATACTCAATCAGTCAACGATTGAAACTGACTTAAAGATCGAAGTGATTATTGATTTCTTTCACTGAATCATGTTCTTGATTGTCAAAACATAACGTGCCTAAAATTTGGACTGGAATAAACGTAAACTGACCGAAATATCAAAATCGAAGAATCGAAATCTTCGGCAGAAGGGAGATTGAAATCCTATCACGGATATCTGCAGTCAAGTATCAGTCTATTTCATCGAAAGTATGAATACATTGTATCGTGGATACGATCTTCTCATCTGGCACTGGACCTCGTTTTCTATCAAAAGTTACTGTTCGAAGTATTGTTCATAAATGTGCATATTACATTCCTTAAGCTCTTACATGTATAAAATGAACCCCGTGCTCGTGACTTATAATGTTTTCCATTATCATCAGTCTGTATAAAGTGCAACAAAAATGCATAACAATGCGCCACACTCGTAATCCAAAACATTAAATTGTACTCGACAATTTACGTTCGATTTACTCTAAATTTATCTTCGATTTCATTCTAGAAATAAAGCTATATTTTTTTCTCTTTTCTTATAATCTTCCAGTAAACTCGCGAGTGGACAAAGGACGTTAACGAATCTTTAAAAGGATCAAGTAAAAAAAAAGGCTTCTATAAAGGATTCCGAGTACAAAAGCGTGGCGCTAAAATAAATTTTTTTTGTAACAAAAATCAAAATCGCTTAAAAATACTGAGACTGCAGAAGATGAGGTTAATGGTGTTTATAAATAGTAAAAATAAAGATCGCTTCGTCCTTGCCGACCGTATTTTGCATCTACGCAAAAAGCTGAGACTAAGCTTCAGTCATATCATTCTCTAGAGATTTGCGTTTCGATATTCGTTTAAAATTTACATTCCCATTTGCGTCAGTCGTTTATCACATCATAGAGTTTGCACTCATCGGTAGATAATTCGTCCCAGTCGCTCATCCTTAGATCATCGCGAATCGTGATTTATATTTAATGAGCAAGCTTAACCGATCAATATGATCAGTCTCGCATTTCGTCTACATTCGTAATACTTACTCTATTCTAGTTATAATTCTAAGTCCTCCTTCAATGGCACCTTTGCTACTTCAAAGAAAATCCTAAACAAAAAAAATGAATTGCCGGTCATTACAATACAAACGCTTCTGGCTAAATCCACTCTAACTTGGATTTACGGCATCCTGATGTTTCGACTGTCGGAATGTACGCCAAGGTCACTACGAGCGATGCCCGACATCCGCCATAAATCCAAGTTCGAGTGCAGAAGATTCAGCGACCACAGTGTCAAAGGAGCTCAAAAAAGGGGAAAGATTTAACTTTTTTTTTAATGCAGAAGAGAAAGTAAACAATCTTTTAATAAGAAATTTCATGTTTTATAGAATGCTAAATGATTTTTTAATGACTTCTACCATTACAGAATTTATTTAAAAACTAATTAAAGTATAAATCAAATGTTTTCAGGCTTCCTTTTTTGTAAATCAAATAGTGAAATAAGCGTTTACTATACATGTAAAAGAATGAGCCATTGCATTTTTTTCTTCAAAAAATGAATGTATATGCATTTTATTCAATAATTCAGGAATAAAAATTATTAAGAAATTATTAAACTTGTAGAAATATAAAAAATTCTACTTTAAAAGGTTATTTTATAATTAGATAATATTTTTCAAATTGTGACTTAATCCCAACTAATGTTGTCGGAACTTTGAGATCAAATTTAAAAGCCACTAACAAATTTTAGGTTAGTAATGTTGAAATGTTGGTGAAATATTCAAAAAACGTTGGCAACATTTTGAGGTCTTTGAAATTTTTTACAATCTGATGTACACGCCTTTATGAAATATTTATAATTCTTGAAATCGTTTAAGATCTTTTTAAATATTTAAAATCCTTGAGATCTTTTAAAATCTTTGGAATTTTTAAGAAATACAAAATATTTTGAAATCGTTTGAAATTCTTTGCATCTGATTTACACAACTTTATGAAATCTTTTGAATCCTTTAAAACTTTGACAGATTTGTGAATTATTTTGAAAGCTTTTAAATCTTTGTAAAATGTTTGAAATCTTTGTTATATCCTCTGAAATCTTTTAAAATATTTGAAATCTGGTGTACGCTAAAAAAAAAAGAAGTGGTCAACCCCTCGAAAATTATAATCTTGAAATTGAATTAATATCGACAATTTCAATTAATAATTTGTATAATTTGTAAGCTGAATATCACAAAAAATTTATAATGTAACATTCTGTGTCACATTTTAAATATGAAATTACTAAAAGATCATAAGGAATATTAAAGGAATGAAGGTTTAAATTACTCTTCGGATGTTTTCAAGTTAGCTAGACAGCACGTATTTGTTTAAGATCGTTATGATCAACAATATTTTCTATACAAAAAAATAGAATTAATAATAATATTTTGACTTCATTACTCTTAAACTCAAATTAAAAATAGTTCGAGTTTGATTAAGTAAACATTTTTAAGTTTCAAAAACATTTACTTTTATAAGATTCAAAGAAAAAATATTTTAGTTTGCAAATACTCTTTAAATTCTAAATTGTTTAGTTTAAATTCGTTTAAATTTACATACAGGGTGGCTTATTTTAATCGATGCACCCGAATATCTCGGAAAGTAGGCGTCGTACAAAAAAATTTGTTCAGACTTTCAAGGTCATTTGAAGGTCAAGAAGAATTTTTTATATGGGAACCCCTATTTTTGACAACGGATTCGGAAAGACCGAGAAATTCTACGTCCGAAATGGTATATTGAAATTTTTTTCATAACCCTTAAAAGGTAATTTCAAGGTCAAAAATAGGGGTTCCCATTAAAAAAACACCAAGTTGATCTGCAAATGACCTTGAAAACACGGGTTTTTCTAGAATTTGACCTTGAAATAACCTTCTAAGGGTCACAAAGAAAATTTGAAATACCGTTTCGGACGTTGAATTATCCGCTCTTTCCGAATCCGGTGTCAAAAATAGGGGTTCCCATTTAAAAAACTCGCTTTGACCTTCAAATGTTCTTGAAATTCCATCTCAAGGTCAAAAATATTTTAACAGGAAGACGGCCCCCATTGTCCTGAAAAACTTTTGTCTTTTTTGTACGACGCCAACTTTCCGAGATATTCGGGTACGTCGATTAAAATAAGCCACCCTGTATGTAAATTTCTTATTATTAAGATTTAAAAATAAAATTGGTTAGAGAATTAAATTTGCAGTGGATCAGTTTTGGATATTCCATTTTTAATTATTTAGTTTTCAGCACTTTTACATAATTATATTAACGATAATATACGTTTTTTTTATTTATTATACAATAGAACAATGATTCTTATAGTTTTTACGTACGTTTACTAATTATAGAATCCCGCTTCAAAATTTCATGATTTTTTCATGTCTACCAGTTTGAAATCTAATCAATTCTTTTTCAAAATATTAATATTAACTTTTTTTTAAATTCTGGAATTAGGATCACATTATTTTTATTACAGATCGCCGCGGTTCAGTAGTTCAATTTTGGGTAAAAAAGGGGACTTCATTTCTTATTAAACACTTTATACATCATATGGGTATCTCGTGAATATCGAACAAAAGTGCCTTCTAACAGTAGCTCCTTTTCTTTAACCAGTTTCCCAGTTCCTTTTTTTGTGCAGAACCCTGAGCTGTTCTAATTTTAAGTATTTCTTGTAAATAAGCTAGAAAGAAATTATTTTAAAAAAACCTATTTTTCCCCCTTAGGGCTTAGATGTTTAAATTTATTTCTAATATATTTTTCTTAAATGATGGCTCTCAGATTTCCAATTTATTTTAATTAATGTTAAAAAAATTATAGCATAAAAACCAGAAATGACAACAAATTTTATTCACGAGAATAAGAAAATTATGAAGATAACAATTTTTTTTAATACACAGTTTGCTAACATTAAAATGAGTCAAAATTTCTATTTATTTATCGCAGGCTTTACAGTTTTCCCCCTATTCTTCTCTTTAGCGGTTTACTATTTAATTGCGAAATTCCACGATTTCATGTTAAATTAACTTTTTTGTTTGAGAATAAATAGTTTTGTAAAAATGTCAACTTTATAACTTGAAAATTCATCTTTTCAGTTGAGAATTTGTCTATTTTGTTGAAAATTTAACAACTTGGTTCACAGTTGATCTCATTTGTTCAAATTTTTCTATTTTGGTTGAAGGGACATAATTTTAGTTAAACATTCATTTCTGGTTGAAGACTCAACTATTTGATTAAAAATTCATCTATTTTGTACAAAAAAATGCAATCTTTTTTATGAAATATTATGAATTTAAAGCGTTTTAATTTGTCTTTAATGTTAGTACCTACAGTCATTTTATTTGAAATAAATTATTTCTTTATTTCTTCTGTTTTTATAGAATTTTTGCCTGTGAAGCCTGTTAACTCTATAATGTCTTTGATTTGCAACTACAGAATTAAATTATCTGTCTTCGCTGTCCTTAAAATGTACGAAATTAGCAAATAAATAGTTTAGAAATTATTTACATAATTTATTTGAAATATTTAATACAAAATATTATATATCATCAAAAATTGAAAAAGAATCTCTTTCAAAGTGTCTTTTTTTCTAATATCTTGAATGTCTGTTTATGCTTCCTAAAAAAATGAATGGAAACCTCTTTTTAAAAAGGAGAAAATAAGGTCAAAATTCTCGATATTATAGGTTTCAAGAGATTTTTCAAATTTAAGGGCGAAACCGGAGAAAAAGAGTGTCAATTCGCAAGAGACTTTGAATTAGGTGCAACTAAGAAAATTCCATGAATTCTCCAGAACGTCAAAATGAAATTTTCAGGTCTTCCAGATCGTTTCATAACATTGAATAAAAGGAAAGGGAGAAAACGAGTAAATTTTCCGACAATAGAGGAAAAAAGGAAAAACGGGAAAGGGACCTACAGCCTAAGATATAATCGAAACCACCAGAACCTTACAAAATAAAAAAAAATAAAAAATTGTACTTACTTATGGCTATATTTATTCCGGATCGTGGCGAGGGCTTCCTTGTGTTTCCGATGCAGGCCTTCGTTTACGACGATGACAATATCCTTTAGCTCAGCGATCGAGTAACCTGTGTAGTACTCGAGAGTTGGGTTCCAGCTACCCAAGTCTTTCATTTGAAGAGCGAGAAAGAGTGACACTGCGGCCATTTTGCTATCGCTAAACCCAATCGTCGCGTAATCCATCAACGAGTATTCCAAAATATAACGGGCCAAAGTCAACGTTGGCATTTATACCTTCGCGCACTGAAATTAAAATTATCAATTACATTTATGCCTATACAATTAACATCGTACTCTATTCTCATTCTTCAATAATCAGGATATCTATTCAAATTCTGGAAGAAAATTCCATGACGGTTCCAGGTTTTCCCCCAGGTATCTCAAGTTTTTTTCAGCTATAATTTTTCACAATACGGAGTAATTCGAATGTTTTTTTTTAAATAATGAACTAGGAATATGTATACAGTTTGGCAAGTTTATTATAAATAATGTTTTTTTTTTTCTTATGCTTTTAAGGATTCAATTAATAATTTTCATTTAGAAAGCCTTTACAACTTATATTACAATATGTTCTTAAATATATAATAATGAAGTAATACTGAAACCAACAATTTATTTCTAGAATTCGTCTCTAAAGGATCGAATAGTTGAATCTTTTACTAAAAAAGATAAGTTTTCAACCAAGAATGGGATGGTTAAATTTATACTAAAAAAAATTAATTTTCCATCAGAAAAAAACAAATTGTCAACCAAAATGATGAAGTTTCAAATAAAATTATAAATCTTCATCTGCAAGATTAATTATCTACTAAAAAGACGATTTTCCACAAAATACATGAATTTTTAACTAAATAAAAGAAACATTTTCAATCAAAACGATGAATGAAAAACTAAAAAAGATCCGTTTTTAACCTTAAATGGAATTTTTAAACTTTTAGGTACAAAAAATTAATTTAAAAAAAAAACATTTTTCAACAAAATAGTTACATTTTGAATCATTGATTGAGCAGTTAAATTTTAAACCAAAAATATAAAGTTACAAACAAAATCATGAATATTTGAATGGAATACTGGAATTTTCAACGAAAAAGATGAAATTTCAAAAAAGATTTATTTTCTATATAAAAAAATATTTTAAAACAAAATACATGAATTTTCCACAAAATAGTTGAATTTCGAAGTAAAAAAGACAATTTTTCAGTCAAATAGTTGGATTTTAAATAAAAAAGATTAATTTTTAACCAAGAATGGAATAGTTCCATTTTTATTTATAAGAATTGTTCTTTAATCAAACTGATGAATTTTTAACTTAAATGATGAATCAACTGGAATAGTGGAATTTTAAACCAAAAAGATGAACATTCAACTAAAATTATGCATCATTAACTGTAATAGTTAAATTTTTAACTTTTTAACTTCAAACAAAGCGATGAATTTTCAACTAAAGTGATTGATCTTCAACTGGAATAGTTGAATTTTGAACCAAAAAGGTGAATTTTCAACAAATAAAATTAATTTATACTAAAATACAAGTTTGTAAACAAAAATTAAATAGTGAAATTTTCGGTAAAAAATATTGATTTTAAACTAAAGAGATGAAATTTAACTAACATGATGGAATATTCAACTGGAATAATGAAATTATCAGTTCAAAAAAAAGTAATAAAAAAAAAACAATTTTCAACAAAATAGTTAAAATTCTGAAAAAATATAGTAGTTGATATTTCAATAAAAAAAGATTATACTTTTTAACTAAAAACAGTTTTGTTCAACCGTAAAAAGACGAATTTTTAAATGAGTTTAACTTTTAACTATGAAAGATTTTTCTGTCAATAAGAGAGGGACATTTTGCCAACAAACTGGTATATTTTCAACCAAATACATGCAGTTTTAAAGACACACTTGACTTTTGAACAAAAAATGATCAGTTTTTAACCAAAAATAGAATAGTTAAATTTTCAGTTAAAAAAATTAATTTCAAACAGAAAAAAACGAGTTTTCAACAAACTAGTTAAATAAAATAATATAAAGCTACTTTTACGAATGAAGAATCATTGTTATTAATAAAAAATGATGCGCAATCGCGAAGAAATTCCCTGGCTTAAAATAAAAAATCCCTGAAATTTCCAGGTTTTCCAGGTAGAGTAAGCACCCTGATAATTCAATAATTATATATTATTTCAATTCTCACCCTAGCATATCTACGTAGAAATCGGTAGGAAAGAGGAATACCGAGGTCGAAGTCTACGATTTTCAAAATATTCATTTCCATCCTAAGAAGTTCTCGCGTTTGGTAAGCACCGTCACATATATACAGAAAATCTTCCACCATCGGTGGTATTCTTTCCTGAAAAGAAAAGCGAAATTTAATTCCGAAATGCATTAAAAAATATGATTCAAAAGTTAAATTAAAAGCAAATCCATCTTTAATACTTACATAATCTCTTTTACTTACGTCAAATTTACTCGCGATGAATAGACTCGCAGTCCCTAAAAGTTGCAAAGCTTCCTTGCCCACTGTTACTTTCGTTAAGTAAAGATCAACTAATTTCACAGCCAAGTACAAAGTTTCGTGATTGAGTTCAAACGACTCCTGTACCTCCACCATCCAGTCGACTAAGAGCGATCTCATCCATCTAGATAGACACACTTGTTTTTCCATGTAGTCTCCGATTGGGAAAGCTTCTTCCCTTTCCTTCAGGTAGTTGAAAATATCCATGGCATAATGAGAAACTTGGTACGGATCTTGCCAATTTTCGCCATCAAAATCCCATTCAACGCCTTCCGGAAGTTTCCTATCTGGTTCTTGCTTGAGTCGTGAGGTTTTCTCTGGTTTTTTAGACACTAAGGTATCTTCAACTATTACTTCCTTTATTGCTTTGACTGCTGTCTGTAAATTTAGGCATATTTAGATGCATTGCTTGTCACACTAGAACAGTGGTTGGCAAACTTTTTGCTCGCTTTTCAGGTACGGACAGGCTCGACCTAGCTTAATTTTTTCTACTGCTTTTCGGTCTATCCACGGACCTCAGTGTGAGTGAGCATACTCCAGCGAGGGTCTT
>JAWWLR010000034.1:26834499-26847607 GCA_035041075.1 Acraspis erinacei | reverse complement strand
GCGGTTGGGCTCGGTCACGGGTCTTTGGGCCTGACCGGCTGGATTGGGTTGGATGGCTGGACAGACAGTCGAACGGCGCCTAAAACTACTTTTCTTTGTCTTAAGTCAGCGCCGGCAGGCCACCACTGGTGAAGATACGTAGACATGGTCTACTGATCAGCGCGCCAACCTGCATTCCAAACTTATTGGTCGCTAGATTCCTTCTTTTTTAAACGCATATCTATGTCATTGTACGACTCTGCCGACATGCCTATTACCTACGTATATTTATAAGTTAAAAAGTCCCGTACAAATAAACCCCACTTTGTCTAAATCAATCTAAAACGTCTGATCTTCCAATTTTATCACCTATACGTTATGAATATGCAACCATTTTAATTTATTCACAAAACAATGATTGAAACTAAGTATTTTTGATTTCTTTGAAATCCAGTAATTTTTTATTTAAAGTGTTTATTTAAAATACCTTTAACTTTTGAAGTTTATAAATGTGCTCGAAATTGTGTTACCAAGATTATGAAATTGTCCATTTTTCTGTATTGTACAGTTTAAAATTCAAATCTTTTCAAATGAAGTATTCAAGTCTACAAGAATTAACACATTTAAATGACAAGTCCATGAAACTTTAAAAACACCGGACATAAGAACATAATTCAGAACTGAAAATTATTTTTAAAGGACACCATACTATACATATAAATAAATGTGGGCCTTATAAACATGATTTCTGCTATAGTTATATCAAATTAAAAAATTATATTTCTCCATTACAAACATTTAAAAACACTTACAACAAACTTCTAACTAACCATTTTCAAAATAGAACATTATTAGACATTTTGAATGCTCCAAATTGAAGAGAGACACGGCCTAATTTCCAATTTTTTCTCAACTCGGACGGATTTCAGAACTATATAAGCTGGATATAGGTTTGGAATGTCATACGCGTCGAGTCGGCAATTAATTTTTCAGGACCTTCTTGCCTTTCGTCGAGCCGAAAGGGACTGAAAGACACTGTTACAAAATTGGTAACGCTTATCTCGATCGGATGATCTAAACCGACTTTAGGGGCCTCTTACGCCATTTACAAGGGTGTGGACAAGAGAGTAAAGTGTGCATTAACTGTCCGGTGACCACTTCCACTTTCGTCGACTTTCAGCGAAACCGGAACACACCCCCTCTTTTCTCTTTTCCTCCCATGCAACTCCTACCTTCTGACAATCTTATGAGATGACTTCCGTTCTAATCAGCTCATTTGCTCATGCTAGGATAGGGTAGGGCAATTATCAGATTTGACGTACGAGGAATCCCGCCGATAAAAATTCCACCGGAAGGAAGCGGAAATATAAATAGTACATATATTAAGAATTTTATCAATTTCAGCATAATTGACGAAAATATCCGAAAAGAAACATTGCGGATTTATGTTACATACATGGAAAAAATAAGTTGTGGAAACTTAACTTGTCTGTCAAGACTTTAACTACGATAGGCCACAAATTTATAAAAGTTTCTTAAAAAGTTTCAGACAGTTCTCGAAATAATTTTAAAAATCCGCGAATCATTCCATGACTTGCAATAGTGAAAAAATATTTCGGGTGTCATGGAATAATTCGCGGACTCTTTTAATCTTTCTAGGGTCGTCTTGGACCTTGTAATAAACGTTATACGAAATTTTTAGAAATGTTTGGCCCATCCTAAACTGACATGCAAAACAAGAAAGCGGTAACTACATTTAGAGTTCGGCCCTTTGATTCACGTTTGTTTTAAATATATTTATGTGAAAAATAATTGCGAATCAAGTGACATCATAAATGTAGTTACTGCTCTCTTGTTTTCACCGCAGCAAATTTTATACAAAATATTCAAAAGATGTTTTCAAAAATTAATGCGTCATCCCGAAAATAGGAAGTTTCGACATGTTCCGACAATAAGGCGCGCCAAAATTTAGTTTCTCTATCCAGTGCACCTCATGCGGAAGTAAGCCGATTCCTTCTTTTTCTTCATTATTTCGCTTCCTATTTTTTGTCAAGCAGACCTTCCGCCTGTGGAATTATCTTCTGTTAAATTGGCGACGAGTCCGTGGGCGGTCCAGACGCAACGCAGGCGTCGATAGCATTGTTTGCTTCCACGTCCAAGTCCGGAAAGGTTTTCCAACTGACCACGTGCCATCCATGTGTTTGAAAACCGCGGGTAGCTTGTAACTGATCGCCTGTATTCCTTGACACGATCAACCTTTTACTCCCAAAGATCCTTGAACCATGCTCATCGCATTGTTAAACATTTCCTTCCGAAACCTTTTGCTCATCTGGCAATGTTTTTTTTTTAATTTTCATTTATGGTGGAGGGAAAGTCATGCGATCATGAGGAACAAGGTGCCTACCTTGTGGATAATAATAAGATTATGGTTAAAAAATTCATAAAAGTTGATGAAAAATTGATGTGTGTTTCTGCGAAGGAATACCTGATGCATAAGTGTTTATAAAATACCGCATTAATAATAAAAACTTTGTTCTTTACAAGAGTTGTAGTTTGGTACTAAATTTTTTTACAAAACATCAAAGTTAAAAAATAATATACCTTGACCAAGGACTTAAAAAATCAGACAATCGACAACTTTGTTTAATGTAGCAAAGCAGATTTTTTATACCGTGTAAGACGTAAGCTCTGAAAATTTGCATTAGCATGTTTATCAGGGTGATTTAAAAAGTATTGTAAAATTTATTTTTGTGCGTGAAAAAGTTATAAAAATTGTAGAGGAACTTTCGAACGACGAATTATATCTATGAGTACAGTGTAAATGTAGCGTGAGATCTATAGTCGAGAGAATCAGAAACAAAGTGCAGTGTCTAGTAAAAAAGTGGAATCTTAAAAATTTGTTTCCAAAGTGGAAACTGCGTTAGAAGTTTAAGAACATGTAGACGGGATAGGCGCCACTAAAATGATCAGAGATTCGTTCTACACAAGGACTTTTTAGCAGATCCTCCCACGAAGCACTTGTGGCGCTTTAGTGGCCTCAAGTGCTCATGCTACCAATTTTCTTCACGCTCCGCTCCGTTCCGGACCGACGAAACACGGCGCGGCGCCTAGCGTCGCCGCCTCCATGTCACCTACTAAAAAAAGTAGATACCTGAGTTGCGCATAACAATCTGCTTTTTTTCAAATGGTTTCAAATGTTATTTTATTTACTTTACTTCTATCTTGCATAAAGGTTACACATCTGTCTCAAATGCGCCCCTAGGCGCTCAAAATAAACCGTTAAATCTTTTTAACAGAGTTAAGATTATAGCAAGAAAATAACCTTTCTTTAAAATTTCAATTAAATCGTTGGATCCGTCCCAGGTTTCGCGCAATTATCGCAAAACGAACACTTCAATTTTTCTTATACATGTCTAAAGTTACGCAAAAATAAAACTGACGACGGTCTGGAATTGGTGGAAAACCAAACCTTTACTAACTCGCCCAATGTAATTTGCAAAATTTCAAGGCTTTGCTTAGGTATAGCATTTACCTTTCTGCTTACACTTTCTGCGAGCAAACACGCTGACGATTCAACCACCATTTTGACTGCCTAAAACTAAGTGGCGCTGTAGCGCCCCGTAACTGACGTGGATGCACAAAGAACTATTATTTGTTGGAATCAAATAAATATCTTCTTTAATTCAAGTATAAGACGTTTAAATAAAATTATTCTTTTACTTAATGAAATCATTTATTTGAATTAAACAAAAAGTATCAAACAAATAATTTGTTTTATTTAATGAGTTTCAATATCTTCCATATATTGAAATTAAACAAATTTTTTATGAATTGAAATAAATTAGGTGTGTTGAATCAAAAAAATGTATTCAAACAAATCTTTTTGCTTCAATCAAAAATATATTTTTCTCAGTGCATGAGCAAGTCTATTACTGTAGAGTTATTGGCGTAAGTATTACTCCACATTAAATCACATAAATATGAATATTTATTTGGTTAGGTAATTGAGACATTGTAGATCAACACTTAGCAGATACAAAATTAACACGAACTATTTTTAATTTTACGAAACTAAGATTTAATTTATTGGAATATCATAAGTATTAGGAATCATAGAAAAATTCACATGTTCTATTTTATAACACTAAGAGTACAAAAAGTGTTTTATATTTTATATTAAAACAATACAGTAAAAACTCTAATGATTTCGTGAGTTCTATCTCGATCGCTCATAGTTGGGTTATGAAACTATCGTCGATTGTTTTGGCCGAACAACTTTAAAAACAATTGACAGTAGGTGGCGCGTCAGACCTATCAAGTAGATGACGCGTCATCCACTGCCAATTGTTTTAACAATTTTGCGGCAAACATATCTAGGGTTTATGATCTAGAGGTTTAGTGCCTTATGGTTTACAGGTTTGTAGATAAATGACTCAGGTCTATAGGTTTGTAGGTTTTAACTTGATAGATTTAAAGATTTTAGATTTGTTAGGTTTATAGATGTGGGGTTTACGGGAACATGGATGCATGCATTTGAAGTTTAAGTTGTTTTTATGTAATTACATATCTTTTTTTACGGATAATGCGTTGAAGCTTGAACCAAAAATTTCGGTGTAAATAAAACCAAGTTTGCACCGTGTAAACTTCTACCAGAAGTCTTTCCAAACATTAACCAAATTTCTTTACGATTCACTATAAAAATTATTACAGCAAGGATTCTTTTTCAACAAATTTCGCATTGATTCAAAACAAAAAAAATTAAACCTATAAATGAAAAAATGGTCAAAATATGTATTTGTTTATGAAAATCATTTAAATTATTATCATTTTCTGTCACTATTAAAAATATGATAGCATAGATTCTTTTGCCAGGTGTTTCGAATTAATTCCGCAAAAAATTCAAGCCTATTAATGAAAAAATGGTCAAAATGCGCATTTGCTTATAAAAATTGTTTACATAATTAACATTTTTTGTTCACTATGAAAAACGTGATAGCTAGGAATCTTAGGCAAAACATTTTAAGTTGATTCCGCAAAAATCAAGCCTTTTCAGCATAAAATCGTCAAAATGTGCATTTGTTTATAAAAATTGTTTAAACAATGAACATTTTTTGGTCACTATGTAAAATATGATAGCAAGGAGTCTTAGGCTAAACATTTTAAGTTTATTCCGCGAAAAAAATCAAGCCTTTTCAGCATAAAATGGTCAAAATGTGCATTTGTTTATAAAAATTGTTTAAATAATTAATATTTGTTGGTCACTATGAAAAATATGATAGCAAGGACTCTTAGGAAAAACCTTTTAAGTCGATTCCGCAAAAAATCAAGGCTTTTAATTAAAAAATGGTCAAAATGCGCATTTGCTTATAAAAATTGTTTAAATAATTAGCAATAATTTGCTATTCTTCACTTATTGTAAGCGCACATCATTATCTGAGATACTTTATACAAAAGCTATGGGTCAGAATTACCTAGTCATTGCAAATCACGAAAAAGTAAATTTTGTTAATTCATTTTTTATAACATTATTAAAATTTTGTTGGTTACTCTAGGCCACTATTAAATTATTTGTAGTTAGTTTTTACGTTAATTTATGATCTTTTTTAATGAATTTAAGTCTTAGAAGAAATGGTATCATGGAAAAGTTTAGCAATAAAAAGGTGTAAGTTTGTTGTTAAAGAACAAATTTCCGTTAAGTCAAAATAAAAATTGCACAGTTAAATGTTATACCTGGAAGCCTTACGGTCAATTCTCAAAAATATAAACCGAAATCCGTTAAGAATTGCACTGTCAGTCGATTTTTGTCCAAAAAATGTGGTTTTTCTCCAACTGTGCGTGGGTATTCCAACGCATTTCTTACGTAAGTTTCGGCTTCTATTTATTTTTGAAAATTATGCTAATTCAAATCTGTTTTGGCTGTTCAGATTTCTGGAATCCTTTGAAATCCTGTGAAATATTTTGAAAATTGTGTACATCCCTTAACACTTTTTTAATATTGTGAATGTTTCTTGAAATCCTATGAATTCCATGAATATTAAACATAATCTCTGAAAATCCATTTAAAACTATTGAGATTTCTTTAAATCTCTGAAATCCCAATAGAATTCCCTGATATCTTTAAAAACTCGTGAAGATACTTCGATATCTCGTGAAATCCTTTGAAATCCCATAAATTCTATTAAAAATGTTTTAAATTGCTCAAAATGTTGTAAATTATATGAATATTTCTTGAAATCCTATTAATTCCATGGATATCGTACATAATCGCTTGAAGTCCCATTAAAATGATTAAACTCCCTGGAAATCCCTTAAATTTTCTTGAAATTTATATATTTTGAACCATTTCTAAAAATTTGAAAACAATATTTACATTTTTACACGACCGAGCCCGTAGCCCGAGGTGAATACATTAGCGAGCGCAAAGCACAACAAAGGCGCCCAAGGTGCGCTCAAACTGGCGATCACCGATACCGCGCGCAGCGCGTTATGGGAATGTGCCCGCATAGCGGGAAGATTTTTAAAATTATACAGCCACCAAATCTTTTAAGGGTCATTGAAGTTCCTTGAAATCCCTTAAAATCTCTCCAAAAACTTTTTTGAGTAATGATCGAAATACACTGGAAGTCCCATTTAAGTGCAGTTTCGGACCGGGTCCTAAATGCTCTTCACTTAAATCGAGCAAAAATTTCGCTCGCTTCGAGCGTAATCATTCAGCGCCATAAGAACTATTTTTTCGGACTTTTGTATTCCCAGTTTAGCTGCAATAAAAAATAATATCAATTATAAATGCTCTAAGAATCTCTTTTCATTTAAATGTAATTTCTTCCGAAGTTCTTATATGATTCACTAAAATATAATTGAATTTTGTAGGTCTGTAACAAAATTGGAGATGATAAAAAAGTAATACGTCGATTAGGGCGAATTGAAAACATTACTTGAGTGTTTAAAAGCTCGGTTAAAGGGCACCTCCGAGGGGAGGAAGACGCTCTCACTCTCGAAGAAATAGAACTGTGGGTATATACTTATACATTGAGGTATACATAGATGGGTGCTACTCTCCATTCTTCCGTTATCTCTGCACGGAGAAAGCGTGATTGCCTTTATGGGGGAAGAAAGGGTCTTTTGCGGTAGCGATAATGTCCCTCTGCAGCGGCGGCACCGCGACGCTATCAGAAATAAAACACGGCTCTCATACCGACACGACCTTCTCTCTCAACTTGCACACTCTCAAGTGTCTCAATCTTTTACCGCTTCTACCGACTTTCAGGGACTAAATTGACCTCGCTGCAGCCATTTTGTACGCAAAAATCAAATTTTATTCCCAAGATCTAAGAACATTTCAATTTCGGGCGACAATTGTTTTATCTCGCCCTTCTGATAACATTAGGCTAAAACATTTTATATTCGGTAACGTTGAGAGAATGAAAGGAAAACTAATCATGAAAAAAGTGTATTTAGATCAAGTAAATGGTAGCGTTACCAGAGCCAGACCGATGAAATAATGGTTGAATGCGTGCAAGAGACTTTACAGCTAACTAATTGACCTTTGTGGAGAGCTTTTATTAGTGGACGTGATTGGAATGAAGAGTATGGATCTTAATATGGATTATAATTAAGTTTGTGTATTCATGTGCGATTTATGACGGATGATGACTTTGTGAAGCTAATCGCCTGGGGTGATTGATAGAGAAATTGATCAGTGGTGACTTGCGATGGAGTGGTATTGCGGAACGAACGTGTTGCTTGAATAAGCAACACGGGAATTCTAAATTGATCTAAAATGTGAACCTTCTCCTACATACACGTAATATTATTTGATACAATTCGTAAAAGAAAATTTTATTAATTAATATACTGTAAGAGAAAAATCTCGTTTTCTGGAAAAGAATGACATATTTTCTTTTTGAGCAAAGGATAAAAAATTGAAAAAACTGTGTATAACCGTATATAATTTTTTCTGCCTGGGAAGGGATACAATGATATAAACAGAAGAAAAACGCGATTCCCCGAGTATTTTTAATTTCGAAATACTATTTTTTGTTAGCCATTTCTTAATGTAAAAATAAACAAATTCTTTGAAATACTGTAACCAGCTGGATTGTATTTTAAAAAGTGCCTTTAATGAATTTATGATATTTTACATAAATGTAACTAGTTGCATAAAATGAGACCGTTTATTTAAAAAAAAACATGACAAACTTGTTAAATAACAAAAAAAGCGTCGAAAATCAAGCAACTTTGTCGAAGGTTCGAATCCCCATTCCTATTTTATCCAGCTGTTACACAAATAAAAGAGCTCTTTAGTCAATTTTCTAAACTGACGTTCTTCAGACAATTTATTGATTAAGTTGACGTGTACTTTCATATAAATTAATCATTTTTGAAAAAATATATAATGTTACATTGCTAAGGTAATACCGACTAAAATTTTTCATTCTTAAAAAAGACATGCTGTATCTTTAATTTTTAATAGGTGAATAATGAAAAAAGCATGACAACAAATTTTAACTAATCTCAAGTATTTGAAGACAATAAATTATTTTCATACTAGAAAATGCTTAAATAAAGGGATCTTTCATCTCCGAATCGTCCCTCGCAAAAACACGTCAATACGAATTGATCGTGACATGCTTACAAAAACATTCGAAGGCGTGATTCTTCCATTTTTTACACCCTCTCTCTTCTCATCCCGACAAATAATACCCTTCACGACCCTTTTTCAGCACCAATGCCTACCCCATGTTATATTATATGGGTGGTTATTCACGTTTCACGTAGATTTGTAAAACTGAAGTTAATTGACTCCTTTCAGAACACAAAACCTAATATAATCTTAAATTATTTATTTTCGATTAATCACCTACATTCTCTGAAATTAATATTGTTTCAATCCCAATATTGAAAGAAGACCATTATTTTCTTGGAAAAATACCAGTTAACCTTCTTTTATTTTTTAAACGCATTAAAATATAGGGTAGTAAAACTCACAGATGGGTTTGACAAATACAAAACTTTCTTGTCGATATTCAATAATTCGAAATTTATTTACAAATGGCACTTTATATTACAGAAGATCGTCACAGTAATGACATATCGTTAACAATTACAGTGTTGTCTAAAGGCGATACGATTAAGTAGACTAGTTCAACGTTGGTAATGGAGCCTCAATTATTACAGATTATTTGGAAATTGACATAAGCAGGCAACACTATCTTCAATTTTATCCCAGGAATCTATACACTTGAAGAAACGCAGCTACCGAACAATTAATGACTGAGTCAAATTTACAGGCGTAGTTGTACATATTTTGTTATTACATTTTATAAACTTATTTATCTTACAATTTTTAATGATAATAGGCGATTTTGAGTAACACTACAACAGTCACATCGAAAATATTACAAATTATAAAATAACTACTTAGTTTTTATACAATCTCACGAAAATGCGACGCAAGAGTTTGATAGTTGAGATAATATTGTATTGTTCATAATTAAATATCTCGCGTTAGGAGTTTTTCTAAATCAGCTTATATATGTAATTGATATGTTTAGTAGAAGATATTTGCGATTAACAAAACGTTTTTAAAATTTTATATCCTCAAATTTGAAAGCGTTTTTGCAATCTATTTATCAAACGTAGAACGAAACTTTGTTCCATACAAAGGTTTACATATAAAAAGCATTTTTCAATTGGTATAAATTAATAACAAGGATAATTTTTAACAAGAACAAATTTAGTTAAATAATTGTACGAGAAAATATGGTGAATTTTAGAATGTCTACAGTTTTGTATGGGTTTCAGTAGGTGCATTTTAAGTTTTCAATGATAATTGATAAAAAAATTATCAAAATAAAATACCACATAATTATGTCAAATTGATAATATCCAAATTTATTATTCCTCTTTTTTTACTGGAATTTCAAATAAAAATAATTGTCCAATAAATACAGTAAGTCAATAACACATTTATTAGGATCATAAATAAGCCGAAATGTAAATCGACAATTTATGGTTAATACACGAAACTACTCTTGTTGAGTTCATTAAGTCCATTCATTTATAATAACATCGCTAGAAAATTAGTGTTGAATTTGATTTTTATTCATTAGTTTGAGGGTAATTATTTTTCAACTGCATGAATGTGCAATCTGACTTTTTTCACTTTTTTGAACCAATTCTTTTTCTGGCACAACTGTGATTGAAATTATGAAAAAATGAACATATAGTCAACTTACAAAAGAAATTAAAGCCTTGAATATATGTTTGAAAATTCAATAATTTTATAAACAATAAAAGTGTCCATAAACAAGTTTTAGTCCTGAGATTAAAAAAGTTTTGGAATCAGGAACTGAATGTTTTAAATAATTGCTTCAATATCTCAAAAAATGTATGTTTTTATTATTTTTTAACCGTACATTATTCAATTGCATAAACTCTCAATACTAAAATATTTAACTTTGATTACTTCAAATTAGAATTTTTTTGCAATTTTTTAAAACTTTCAATCCTTGACAGTTAAACAGTTTTATTTTCTCAGTTTTTAATATGCTTGAATTTTTACATTATTTCAATCGTTCAATTTCGATTGCTTCCAACTTCAAGTTGTTCTATTTTTAACATTTAATTTTAAAATTATTGCTTTTTGAACGGTTACAATTACAATAAAATATTCAATTTTTAATGATTAAAAATTCAAATTGTACATGTTTTCAGGCTTCTAATGAAAAATATTTATATTTTAAGGTATTGAAAATAACTTTTATTTTTTATTTTGAACGGATAAATAGACAATTTTGTAGTAACTTTATAAGCATCAGGAATAAAACCATTGCATGACTTCAACTTAAAATTCTTTAGAATTTTAGTGCTTTCATTTTTGAGCAATGAAAACATTTAAATGTGCAAATAATTCTGAAATTGCTCATATTTTATTGCTTCTTTTAAATTCATTGATATTTAAATAATACTTTTTATATTGTATTTCACAGATTAACCAGAGACTATAGAAATTTTTAAATTATATGAAACACGAGAATATGGCCATGAGATTGAAAAAATAAGTACCCTTATGATGGTCAGATATTTGAAATTACAACGAATAGGATGAATAATTAAAAAAGAAACTTAACAGTACTGCTGTACAAACTAAAAAGATACATAAGTCGAATCTCACTCGAACTGAGAAAATCGAGAAAAACTGCTTTCCCAAAGAACTCCAATATAGAATAAAATTTTGAATAAATAAGATACACTCTACGCTATTTGGGTAAAAATAATGTGCTTTTACATATTTTGCAATAAAAAATTGATTTTTTAAATAATTTCTATTAGAAAATGGACTTGCGATGTTTTAATACTCTCGGAAAGTCAAAAATACAAGGCAAAAAGAACAAAGTCACCTGCGGACGATGCCTTTGTCAAAGAGCTCGAGCGCAGCCTCAAAATACATCAAAACATACGTAAGGGACACTGTGTATTTAGTCGCTGTTCCGATCAGTCCGAACTTACCCGAACGATCGACGCTAGTGTATAGCCGAATTTAGCCGGGACTTATTTCCCGTGGATTTCCGATCACAGTCCGAGCTATTTCACAAGTCAAAATCTAAAACATACGTAAGGGCAAGCGATTCTTTTCGTTTGTAAATTCGCTCCGCACTCGGTTACTTTTACAACGTAAAAAAGGCACAAAGTTCTTTCGTTTCTTTTTCATGTGTATGCTGATGGCATATTACATGCCTCCTACAACTTTTAGGACACAATCATTAATAATTTTTATTAACACAATTAGATGCAGCCTTCTCTTTCGAATTCAACGATACCAAAAACTCATTTTTAATAAAATTGTCATACTTATGTATCTTTTTAGTTTGGACGGCAGTATTGCGCTGCGGTATTATCTGATAAATCGGCAAAATAATGAATAACTGGGCAATATTAATTGTCTGATATACCAATGGAAACTTGTCAAAAATTTAGTAACTTTAATTTTTCCATTGAAATCGAAAATTTTGAAATTGAAGTGTGCCATTTATGCATGGATGATTTGAACTCTGAAAGGACACTTTGCCATTTTTAGCATTTCTCTATATATGCCATTCAGAAGAAGAGAGGACTATGTTAAATGGAAAATATGACCACTACCTCTTGTCGCTTGAACGTATATCGGTGCTATTAACAACAGGCAATATAAGCTATTTAAAATAGTAAAATATTCTACCTGTATTTGCAATTTCTAGCCTGAATAGAGTGACGAAAATTGATATTTGAAATTACATTTTACACATTTGAATAATCGTAACATTACCTCTTTAGATCACGAAATTTATTATTTAGAAGGGCTGATGTTTGCCTACGTGAGGAAAATTTTAATGAATGCAGTCCAGTGATAGTTGGCTAAAATAATTATATAGAACGTGATTACCTATAACAACCAGTATAATAGGAAATCCAGGGATAGTTGACCAAAATAATTAGATAGAATGCGATTACCTATAACAATCAGTAATAGTTAATAAAGAATCAGTAGTGTTTTCTGCAAACATGCACAATCTTCTTTCAATAACTTCAAAACGTTAAGCGTCCAATTTCTTGAAAATAAAAATGTTTCCATTATGTTTTGAATAGGAAATTACAGCGGTGCCCAGTGAAACATTTTCATATCATAGAAAATTATGAAAAGGAAATTGCATAGGTAGGAATCAGTGAGAGCAGCCGATATTCATTTATTTCAGGGGAATTTACGCTCATAAAATTTGAAAAAAAACCCCATCCTAATCCTGAGTATTTTACAATTGCACTTTCTTCAGAGAAAAACATAAAACCCATCTGGTGGCAATAAAAAGCAAACCCTCACTTTCCACGAGAAGTGAGTTAATCCTTAATCCGGCAAAAGGTCGTTGAAGCCGTCAACTGTCCCATACAGTTTCCAATCCTAATTTCACCAATTTCCATATAATGTGTTTTACACCTGGACATCAATTTACTTACCTGGCGAGTTTTGAAAAGTACTACAATAAAAAATGCTCTCTACAACATGCACGGAAAAAATGTATCCGTAAAAAAGTCACGAACTTGTAGCTAGGTCTCGGATACGGGATAAAAAAATCAAACTTTCAATCCTTATTTC
>JAWWLR010000034.1:26796321-26809926 GCA_035041075.1 Acraspis erinacei | reverse complement strand
AAATTGTACCGTTAAGTAGAAGGTTCAAACAAGAAACATGCATTTTTTCAGATTTTTAGGAACACGTTTTCGATTTTCTTTAACCATCGGGTCGAACCGACCCCCCGCTACAGTTAAGTGGTGCGAAAAAAGCCCTACGGTTGACGGGTTAAATTCCAATTTGTTTTACTTGATGAAATTATCTTAATAGCTTATGATTTAACATTTTTCTGAGCATTCGTAGACTTTATTAGCATTGAAATCAATTAGAAAAAAATCGACAAGACCTATAGAATTCAAAGTTGGAATTAGGGCAAATGTTCAAAATGTTGAATCTGGTACCTAATAGCATTTTTACCTTGTGTATTTCTATGATAAAAAAGCCCACACGTACTCAAGAAAAAAGTTTAAGCCACAAGTTACAAAGATAATTTCAGTAAATATCAAAATCGAAAATTTTAAAATTCGCTGTATATCTAACTGCGATTCCTCGGTTTTGGCGAATATTTTTCTAGTGCATTTTTATCACTAGTAAGTTCTTAAGAGCTCGAAAATATTCTTCTCCCATTTATACAGGAGTTAAGCGTTTTTTACATATTTTAGAAGGTTCAAACAAAGATAAAATTTTTATATTCTGTTTACACTTTTTTGTACAATTTACCGTTTTCAAGTCTTATTTTGATCGGCAAATTCTTTTTATCTCTATGAGTACGTAATTCGAAAAGAAATTTGCCTTTTTCCGAAATTTTTCAGTCCAATAGTTGTTCAGAGATCTATTTGAAAATATATTAATTTTAGTGCAATCTAATTGTTTATAACGCTGTAATTTGAAAACAGTTAATTATACAAAAGAAGTGCAAACAGAAAAAATTATTACCTTGGTTGAAACTTTAAGTCTTATTCTCGAAAATATTTTAAAGAACATTTTTTCCATAAATAATGTATTAAAAAAAAAATTGTTTAGACTTTTCCCGAAATTTTATTCTTTTTTAAATTTATACAGAATTATTACTGGCAGCTGGATTATAATTTTGGTCAAAGATTATAAATTTTAGGAGCATATTAATAATAATGATAATATATTTATTACGTGAATATGTGAATATATTTTATTTGAAACCAAGAAGTTCACAAATAGTAAGTAAAAACTCCTGAATTTATAATACCATTGTCTAGTAGTTTGGAATTTCCCGTAAAGGTACCTTACTTCCAGCTCGTTTGAATTACGAAAATTCTCGTAATACAAATCCCATTGCTGTATTTGACCGGTCAATCTTACGTCAAATCCATAATATACTAGAAATTTCCTTTATAATAATAAGCGTGTAACAGTTCTTTGTCAAGATCCAAAATTAAAATTATGAACAAAAATCTGATCATCCAATAAGCAGGATAATAGCATTAATTCTGGGCACCGCTCCCCCAATTGTTGGCACCCATCTCTAAGTTCATAGATAATACATTTTTTAAGCATGTTTGGCCTCAAGTCAAAGAAAGAATTTTTTTGATTCAAACAAACATTTTTCTAAGTACTATGATAGAAAATATCCATAAACATTGATTTTATACTGAAATAAATTATTAATTGAATTCAAAATAAAAAACCTATAATTTAGATTTTACCCTATATAAGAATATACGAGAGCGGGTGAGTCAATCCGAAAAAGAGCCTATCTACACAAAAATAGGAGTAAACTTTTTCCAAGTTTGAGTCTAATACATTTTTTGGAAGGTACACTTAAGAAAAAATACCACTATAAATTATAGTGTTCTAATTCTGATAATGAAAAAGAATGACAGTGATCTATACAAAATGGAACAATTAAACATTTGGAGTCATATTTATTCACTTTATAAACAGTAAATACTAATAATACAAATTTAAGACAAAAATTTAAATTGGTTCACTTCAAACCATTTTTTTTTATTTATATTTTTTCGGCTCCCTTCATTATAGTCAATTTTCAGGCCGTAAAAATGGTATAAAAAAGTTATTTAAACCACCAAGTACAGAAATTTAACTTTCAGACTAACTAAATGTCCCCCAAAACAAGTTGAAAATGTTAGAAAAGGTCCAAATTTTTATTGTAGAACGTGAAAATTAATGCACAATTTTTTATTATTTATTTACAAAATAGCGGTTTTCTTACTCAAAAAATGAAATACTGTAAAATAATAAAATTAAACCAAACATCGAAAATTTTACCAATGTACGCCCTTAAGGAGACTTGTTTTGTCAACTGAATTTTGAAGCTAAACATTTTTTTCTTGAGGTACTATTTTGACCAATTAATTATTCTTGCCCTATATCTGAAATTTCTCGTAAAACTCAAATTTCTCATTGAATAATTAATGATAGAAGTTGAATATTTTCACACTAACCTTAATCTTTTTGCCTCGTCAATGAAAGGGCGCTTTTCACTTTCACTGAGAAGTTTCCACTCAGCTCCCAATCTTTTGGAAATTTCGGAATTGTGCATTTTCGGATTTTCCTGAGCCATTTTTCGACGTTGTCCTCGCGACCAAACCATGAAGGCGTTCATAGGTCTCTTGATATGTTCATTGTGAAGTGTTTTTGACGACATTTCGCGAATGAGAAGATGAAAATATTTTTACGCAATTTTAATTTAATAGCACCCTCAAAAACTACTATTAGAACTGTCTCTTTTCACCTTAATCACTCATTCCTCTACTTAAAGCAGATTTAAATTGTATTATCTTCTGTCTTTATCTATAATCTCTTCTTTTTCGTATTCACCGAGAAAAATCACAATATAAAAGTCTTATGGAGCCAATTCTTAGTTTAAACTATTTCACTAAATGTCAAACACTGCCTCGTTGCTGAATAACCACTTTATGATGATCAGTCCTTAAGAAAATATGTTTTTTTTTCATTCCACGGAAGAACTATTTATCATTGAATTCCTGGGAGGTCTACTTTCTTTCGCTTCCTGGTTTTCTCGACTCTGCTTCATGTTGTCAGCAAAAACCTGAATTAAAAACGAATAACGTTTTAAACTCTGTGATTTATAATTAGTTTAAAGAAAGATGTAAATGAACTAAATTTAATTTTACCAAATTATAAATTCGTAGTCGATAAAACAATCGTTATTAAAAAAAAATCGTACAAAGTATTTTTTTCTTTTGAAAATAAAGAAGGAAGCTTAGAATTTTACATACGACGGTGATCCCCGAGGTTTTCCAATGAAAATGTCCAATTTTGTATATGGAATCGATTCCTTATTGAAAGAAAGTGAAATCCGAAGAATCCTGGGGTGGCCAGTTGCGCGAACTTTGTGAATCGTTTTTTGGTATAAGCTTTGCAAATATGAAATTTAAAGGACGAGCTTTACGCGTAGGACGTGACAGTGACGTTGTCGGGGTAAAGTGAGAACCTGAGGAAACAACTACGAGAGTCCTAAACGGTATCCCGAGGGAGAGACGAGGGAAACTCGAGTGAACCAACCAGACTCGTCCGCCTACTCCCACCACATACCATCACTAAAGCACACCTACGATTGGCTCTTTTCGAGACATGGCGGACGACGATGTGATGTATGCAACAGGTGGAAAGTCGCCCTCGGACCACCTCAGGCATCTTCCAATACCAGCTAGGAAAAGCTCACGGATGTGCCAGCAAGTGTGCGGATTATCGCCCTTGCGACATCCTGACCTTAAATGCACAGTTGCACACATGCCACAAAAGTGGTCACAATGGTTTGATTATGCATTCGTTTTAAAGTCTACGCTTTATACTTGGGAGTTTGTAATTGACAGTGTTTGACACGTTACCAGTCAAAATTAACGCGTTAACGTTACCGTTATTGGTTAAAAGTGACGCATCATATTGCCGTTATGTTTTTTTAAATTAAATTTTAATACCGTATGTAATTTTTGTCTTGTTTTTAAAGAACTCCGTTAATTCAGAAACTTATGAAATCGAGAAAATCGATGAAAACGGTTTGAAATTTCTTTCGCTTAGAAAGCTTAGCTGAACAAATTAAACACAAAATTCACTATTAATTACTGATTTGACAAAGATATTAATAATTACAAAAAAATTGGTTAAAACGGTAATTAATTTGAGTTAGCGGTATACGAACTTTGCAGCAATAATTCGAATTCGAAAGAACACCGTCAACTTATTGAGTTAACAGTACTCTTTGTGCGATCGAATCCCGGGGAAATGGTCTTGATAATTCTGAAGAAGACGCTGATATTAAATTATTTAATAACTAAATATTTGCAATATTTGAAAATGAATAGTAATATTATTAATATAGTAACACTAATTGTTTTTATTATTTTATGAATTATTATTCTTTATGAATAATAATATTTATTATAAGGTTACTCACTAATTAAATCAAATATTAGGAAACTGAAAGGAGAAGAAGAGGTAATTAGGAGAGGTTGGTAGAACGTTGAATACATGAAAAGTAAAGATGGGATGAAGGAGAATGCAAAAAAATGGAGGAAAGGGAAAATGGAAAAAGGACAAACTAGCAGAAGAGAGAAAAAGCATGGAAGAACGTTAAGGGTAGAGAAAGTGGTAAACGAGCGGAGGGAACGGGAAGTTATAAACAGAGAAAGAGGAGGAAGAAAGGGCATAAATGCAGATATCGGGATGGACGAGCTGACGAAGTATTTTAAGGTTCTGTTTGGGAATGTGGAAAATAGAAAGGGCGGAGGAAGAAAAGTGAATGCAAGGTCGAAATGAAACCAGGCAACAGGGGAGGATGGCTTTGAAAGTGAAGCACTGAAATATAGAAGAAGAAGGGTAAAAGGAGAGATGTGGAGGATTTGCAGTGGTGAGGAGAGCATAAGGATAGTCCGAGGAATGGCAGATAAAGCTGTTAAGTGCAGTGGATTGAGAAAGGAGAGAGCATAAGGGTGGATGAATATAGAGGTATTACAATCGTTTCGGTGGGATATTAATATTTACGCGGAAGTGCTTAGAAGGAAGTTGGAAAGACAGTTGTAAGAGAAGGAAAGTGTACAACACAAGGAAAGGCGTTTTAGGAAAGGGATGGGGAGCACAGGTAACGTTATGCTAAACTATCTAGTCAATAGGAAATGAGAATCTGGAAGATATGAGAGAGAGAGAGAGAGAGAGAGAGACAGAGCGAGAGAGAGAGCTGGTTGCACACTGCACAGGGTTACTAAAAGTGAGAAAATGACTCCTAAAAAAGGAGAATAGGAAGAAGTGTTGCGGAATAGAGTACAATTTGTAGACTATTATTGGTAAGTGGCTTGTGCCTTAGAAGTAGATAAGTATATTAATCAAGACGATATGAGAGTATAAACAAAATAAAGAAAGATTAATGATATGATAGGTATATTATATAAAGTAATTTTAATTTAAGATCGAAAAGAAATCTATTTTTTCAGGAATAATTTTATGCAGAATAAGATGGTAAAGATTCACAGTTAAATACGAGAGTTCCAAATTACCTCACTTTTATTTATCATTTTTATTAATCTAGCTGCGGCGTTTCTCGAAATACTTTTTCTATATGTCTTCTAACATAACGGAAGAATGCCTTTCCAAATTATTTCAGCGACAAAAAGCCATCGAATAATTTAGATAATACCATTATATACAGCATAGAATTTTTTCTCTTTTAATAAGACTAGTTGTTCAACAAGTTTGTCACTCAAATGAAGTATTTTAACAATAAGAATGAATCCTGATATGCCTAATAATAATTGAAGCAGTTTCGTATGGCGTAAATGAATTTTTGAAGTATTTCTTTTATTACCATTGCTCTTATCAAGGTTTTCCCTTATATCATATGTAACAGTTATATCCCACATAAAAATCCAAATTTTGGGATTTAAAAAAATGGTTGTGTAAGGGAAAAAATTATAAGGAATTTTTTGGGTTATTTTTCTGGACTGAGAATATAAGCAGAATAGTTCAAGCGAGAAATAAAAAAAAAGATAACTTTATGAAAATGACTAATACGAACCATTATTTTCATTTTGTAAGAAATTCGTAATTGTTTGAACAAATATGCATTATTTTATGAATCTGCATAAAACTGCAATATTTAACGACAAGAGTTTATGGTTTGAACAAAAAATGTTGCTCTTAACAATGCCAAATGACCTAATTAGTTATAGAAAAAGATAAATATCAAACATTTATTTCAGGACAAAATTGTTTGAATAAACAAAATTCTTGACACATATACGAATTTGGTATAGAGTGGAATAGCAGTATATGATTGATGTAGATATTTAGTAATAAGCGACAAAGTGAAACCAAATTTAACTTATTTATTTTAAAAACTATAGAGTTTGCTAACTCTTCTTCGGAAAAAGTTACAAGTAAATAATAGTTAATTTTTTTAAACAATTGATTAATTAGTTCAAACATGCTCACAAGCATTTCAGTTGTGAAATAAAAATAATTTATTGCAAAAAAGGGAAAAAAGAGCTCATACGTATAAATTATGCGCAAAATGGTCAATTTCAGTTTTTGGGGATTCGCGGGCAACAAAAACTCAAAGTAATTCACCCAAAATTATTCGTGGGAGACTTCTCATTCAATTTTGGTCCTCTTCTTTAAGATATGTTTAACCCCAGAAATCCAGGTAATCGAGATGATAAACTGTTTACCTTTACACTATTTCCAAAATGTAAACTTGATTATGCTTGCTAATCAAGTGTGGCTGATATGAATCCCTATTCAATTAAAGTGTATAATGATCAACTAAATTAATGCCAGGGGAGTTAGATAAGGTAATAATTATAGACAAGTAAGATTAGTCTGGAAAGACTTTTATCAAATTTTCGTTTGATTATAATTTTATTAAAAAATGTGCGCGATACGGGCGAACACTTTTTCATTTTTTTATTTTTAAAGCTATTTTTTACGATTAAATCATAAACTACGCATCTTATTAAAAAAATGTCTTAGGAAAATATGTAGATCTTTCTGAGATGAAGAATTTTGCTTATTAAAATTTTATCTTCTCTCTTATTAGTTTGACTAAATAATTAAATTGTTTATTTTGATAAATCATTTTTACATTTTCATCCTAATGAGAAGATATTGGTTTTATGTGAAATTTCACTTTGTCGGTTTTCATCAAATCTCCACGTTTTGAGACTTCTGAGTGTCTGTCTGTACTCGGTAGTCTGTAGTATTTAGTCTGTAGTCTGTACACTTTTTTAAGGCATAAAAAGAAAGAACAAGGTCGTAAACCAGCTGTTTTGGATGAAAATTAAAAAAGTAAGCGCATTTAAAAATATTTGAGACTATTTTTTTGCAAGATATAAAAATGCTATGTACGATATTTATAGTACTCAAAAACTCGAACAATTTATCCTCATATTTTTTTTCGATAAGAAGAAAATGATCAGAGTTATAGCATTTTCAAAATCCAAAAAAAAAGAAACCAAAATGATTAGGATGCTTAGTTTTTGTTTTTAAAATTGAGGAATCTTAAATGAGATTAAAGTCAAGTTTACACTACGTGTCCTGTCAAAAATGATTTATTACAAATTTGAATGAGTTTTCGATATTTTTTGGAAAGGCAACTTTTGTGTATTTATTTTTTCATAGCTTGTGTTGTTTGTCCAAAACTTTAATTGTTTAATTTTTAATGTTGTTTTTTAGGACTAAAAACAAAAAATGAGCAGAATTCCTGAAAATGAAATCAAGAATCCACCGACCAAATTTGGACAATCAGCATTAAATGACCCCATTTAAATCTGAAAAAATTCCTCTTCTTCCCTAAAAAAGAAAAGAAAAAGGAACTCCCTTTGGACAAAAACAAAAAAGAGGAAAGGAAACATGAGAAGGCAACCAGCCAAATCCCCTTCCTTCTCTCTTCTTTAAAAAAATTTCATATATAAATAATTTATTTTTTTATTTCTTTCGCCTTTTTTGTTTTTATTATCAAACTACAAAAAACACTTTTAAATATAATCACCAACCTTTAGGCACTCATACAGCGCCCTTATCAAGGCAAATAAAAAATTAAAATTCAAGCCAACAGGAAAAGCAACACCACCATGATGCACTTTCCCTGACACCTAAAAATGTTGGCCTTTTCATTCTCTTTCCTCTTTTTTGTTTATGTCCAAAGGGAGAAGCTCTTTTTCTTTTCTTTTTTAGGGAACATTAGGAATTTTTTCAGAATGCAATGGGAACATTTTATGCTGATTGTAATAAATAATTTTTGACAGGACACGTAGTTTTTGTTTCAATCGTAAAAAATAAAATTAAAAATAAATTTTTTTTTTTTAAAACGACGCAAGGTACGAACTAAAATTAACATACGAAAGTTGTTCACCCCAAAAACGGTGATAAATTTGTTATTAATCATTTTTAGATAGGACGAGTAGATTTTATTTCAATTGTAAAAAATATGATTACAAATTTAAAAAATAAATTTTTGGAAATACGACACAAGAGATGAACAAAATTAAAAGACAAAAGTTGTTTATAAGAAAAAAATATCTAAAAGTTTGTTATACACTGTGGTTATAAAAATATATTAAATGTAAAAATTAAACTTTTTGGAAAAAGGACACAGAATACAATAACATTTTATTTAATAACAGTTTTCGCCTAAATTACATATACATTTCATATAAGCAAATTAAATTGATGGAAAAACTACATAAGTTGTAGTAAAATGCTTAATACTACTTTTTATTTTAATAGAATGCGCATTTTATATAATAATAAAATTTGATGCAAAATAAGAAACAAATATCAAAGTAATCATTAAAAGGAGATTTGTACTTTATTTTGCAATATATGAATAAACAGCCACAGACCGAGGTACATAAATAAATATAATCGAATTAAAAGATAATGTAGAGAAGTTCGCATTTTCGACGAAATCAAGTGGGAAACATGAGATACGTGATGAGAATGTGTTCGTTAAAGCCGAAAGAGCTTTAACAAAAGAAAATTCACAATCACCAAAGCACTTTATCAAAAAATAGTTTTAACCATATTTTTTCGATCTGTCATTTTTCTTGTTGACATTTTTTCTTGTCTTTTATCGTTTAGCCAATAAATGTAATTTTTTATTTTTAATAACATTTTGCAGGATTAAAATGAAAACTATGTCTTATTAAAAAATGGTTAAGGAATGTATAGATATTTTTTAAATTAACAATTTGGATACTCGACATTTTTTTCTTATCACATTCAGTTTTTCCAACAAATGGAATTTTTGATTTTTTCCAAAGCATTTTAGATGGATAGAACTAACACCGTTAATCAAAAGTTTTTGGAAAACGAACTCGTGCTTTCTTTTTATAACATAAAACAATATGCCAAAAGGCAATCCAGTTGAATGATTCCTTTGAAAGTTGTCGTGTTCAGGTAGGACACGGTGTGCTCCTATAGCAAGATTTAATTGTGCCCAACATGCCAAAAAAAACGGTCTCGGCACATTTGTTGTAAATCATGTCAGCAATAAAAAAAACGTGAAATGGAAATCCTAGCTGATTGCCCTAAGAAATCGCACTAAATTTAAAAATTCAATTAACATTTTTGTTTAGTTAAAATATTTTTCTTGAAAAAAGTACATAAGTATTATTATAAATCATTTAAAAATTATGAACTTATACTTTTTTAGATAAATACTCTTAGCTTCGAACCGAATAACAATAAACTTCTTAAATTTTTGTTGATTAATAACCTATCTTCTATGTATACGAATAAGAAATAGACATGTGTCTTTCTAGATACATCTTATTATTTATTTATATTTATATTATTATATTTATATTATTATTATATAAATTATATATAAAAAATTATATATTGTTATTATTATTATTATTGAGATGAGAATGTAAAATTTTATTTTATATGTCTTAAATTTATAGAAAATCCAATTTTCCTCAATTGATTTTAGATCCAACATAACTGAAAAGTTATATTATCTAGGATGCATTAAGGTTACTTTAAGGTATAACAAAAATGTTAAAGTTCTAGGTGTTCTAATTACACGGAGAAAATGTTTTCGTGAACTTTTTCCACGACTTTTAGGCAATTTCAGAACTTAAGGATATTTTAATAGGATTAAAAGCAGTCCATTGTCTAGTGATTATTTTGATATCAATTTAATAAAATTAGAGAGAGGCGACCCATATTATAAATTTTCTTGTCATATATAAAAGTTTTTGAAACGTAATCATTCATATATTGAAAAATAATAATTCACAGCGGATGACCTTCAAACTTGCGAGTACACTCAGCTTCCGATATAACAATCCCCACTTTACGATATTCCTAGAACTAATGGCATCCGCAGTTTGGTGATGAGAGGAGCCGCGGAGCCGAATGAGAGACAGTGTTCGGTCAAGCGTGAAAAGCAGTTTTAAGGCGGCACTCTTAGCGCGTTAGTTGAATCAGGTTGCGTCATGTGCCAAAAATCCAACAAAAATAATTCATGTGCCCTGTCTATTTACGTTTAGATTCTCCCAAATCAGCCATGCCCGAAACTGTTCCTATATCGGAAGTTGAGTGTATAAGTCATAATTATTCTCCGTGCTACAGGTGTTGGATTGTCGAGCTTCGATTCCACTCATCTTCACAGGCCATAAAGAGGATGCTTCCATAATGCTAAGAAGTTGAAAAGAGTAAAAGAAACACTCAGAGAAATCTCCTTTTGTGACAACAGGATCTTTTTTGACGTAAATGGAATTTAATCTTAAATAATTGATGGTTGAGAGGATTTTCATTTGTCTCAACAGGAAGCCTTTTGCAGCCACAATTTGCCTCATGCGATTAACTACACCTTATCTTCTAGCCAAATAATTCTGATTGTGTAAAACATATATTCACGACGTTAAAACAAAAAAGACAAGAGGACTATGCTTTTGTTTCAAGATAACTTTTTCTCTGAGTGAATGTTTTTAAAAATATTTTATTCTTCGGCTAAATTTGTCATTTATCTAGCTGACGTTGTATTATAACTGTCAAATAAGCTAAATAGAGTAACTAAGGTTATTCCTTATGAGTCCTAAATTTTTATTTGCGTTATTTTTAGAAGAGAGATTTTAAAATTATTTATAAATATATTTATCAAGACAATGTCGCTGATGAATAATCGCATCTGGAAAAGCGAATTAATTTACCAATTGACAACATTCTTCCCTCTTATCGTAAAGAGCTGCGCCGACCTCTTGTTGTGTAAATGTTATCGGCGAGGTGGATGAAAATGATGAAAGAAGGGATGGGTTGGACGCTGAAGCTGGAGACGATGTGATAAGGAATGGGAGAGGCGGAAATCGTCAAGAAGGGGGAAGGGGACTGTGAGAGAGACATTCAAGAAGTTAGGGATGGTAAAAAGAACAAAAAGAGAAGGAGGAAGAATAGAAAGAAGGCGGAGCACGTGCAAGTAGCTCTTATTCCTCTCATGAAGTAAAGACACTAAAATCCACCCAATAAGAATTTAAACGTCTTCAAAAGAAAAATATAAAAGCTTTTACTGCATATGTTTGTTTTATTCTATTTGCATAATAGAATTATTACTTTTACTATATTGTAAACATCTATGATATTATTAATTATTAATTGCATCATTGTTTATTAAGAAAAAATAATGTATCATCCTTTTTATTGAATCTATCTTCATCTGAACCTTCTACTATCACCGGGGTAATTTTACGGAAACAAAATTAACAGACTTTTTTCTTGTCATTACTGAAAGGCATAAATGGTGCTAGATCTTTTTTAAAGCAGAAAAACAACTTGTTATTTATAGAATATGTTTAGAGTATATTCAAAACGTTGCATTGAAATCGAATGTGTCTGTCGACAAAGTTATAAGGTTCAACATTTGTTTAACTCTCAGTTTGGGGATGATTTTATGTATGAGATAAGTTTTGTTTTTCTATATCAGATTCAGAACCGAATAGACACTCACACGATTGTACCGATATGTGAACCAAATTTTTTATGGTATCATAAATTTGTCCTATAACCATGAGGGTTTGTGATCGACTTATGTAGTGACCAATACAGAGTGTAGAAAAATACTGGGTATCTTGGGAAAAATCTGTTTTTCATTTCTATTCTACATTTTTGTTTTAAAATTTGACTCAAGTTAAAATTTTCGGTGCATGTGGAATTAAGATAAAAAAGTGTGCTATGTTACATTTCTTTTTTCAATATAAGCATGCAATATTAAAATAAAAAAATAAAATTGTCTATCTTATAGTTTTCTTTTTTTGTATTTTAAAGCACGGAAAAAAATGAATGTTTACCCTTAAAATCTGGATGTTCCAGGTTAACATATATGCAATGCTGCGCGTTCTTACCTCGAAGAATGTTTTGAAGAAGAAACAGCACTTGCGTCAACTATTTTACTCTATTCGGGTAATTTACAGCATTATTATTAATCTTTGAATACAAAATATTAGTATAATTTTGACTTTTTCCTAAAGTTCATATATGACAGGAACTGACATCTAAATATATTGACAATAAACTTCGTCAAACGACCGACAGAGGTCTGGCGTATTTTCCTGCATGAGTTTAACATATTGGTTGTTTCAGTTTAACATTTAAACATATTTAAGCCTAATATTTAAAAAAGGTAGTAGATGTTACGTGTTAATATCTGTATGCTTGGCAGTAATATTTTATACTTTGGACATTTACAACTGAACTACATTTTTCTCCGTGTGGCTGAAAAAAAGTAACATTCGGATAAATTTGTTTGATTTATTGTTAACATTTTGAATAAATAAAATTATTACAAATTGTATATTTTGATTGTATAGTTGTATATTTGTCTAGTTGTACATTTGATGGTTGTATGTTTTCCAAAATAATAACTGATAATAAAAATAAACACCTTTTTATAGGGGTTCAACGTCAGCTTAAATGTGAATAGGTACTATATTACTCAGTTATTATATAGTGCGTTTTGCAAAAGCGCACGAATAAATTAATTACATATAACAAGTTTATTTAAGTTCATTTGATGAAATTTTGTCGTTTTGTTGAATTTTCTGTAACTTTGAAAAGATATGGTGGGATTTGCTACTGTTCGAGCAGGGTCACATAAATTTCTACTAGTTCCAAATAAAGATATTTCGCTCATATAAAAAAATAGCCTCGAAAATAGCATCAATTTTTGTCCTTTGTTTAAGTGAGATACAAAACCATAAAAAACAAACGTGAACTTCGACCGACAATATTCTCAGTGGGCCTAGAATTATCATTTGAATATAATTTGTTTGATAAGTGGATCATAGATCATAATAATATGAGCATACATATAAATAATTTTTGGAAGATGTTATTCGCATTTTCAAAGTATTTTAATATGCGGCTTAAAACATTTTAATTATTTAAAATTTGATGTTTAACGATGTTTTCGGTGAAATAATTTGTTGAAGAACTAAAAATGAATCTTCCTTAGCCCGGTTTTATCAGGAACACCACTGTATACGAGAAGAGCGTTAACCATTACTTCACCAAGGCCTCAGTAGATTTCTTTCTGTTTTTTTTTTAAAAGCTTTAAAGAACAGGAACAGGTCTGCTGAAACCTCGGCGATATAATTGGTTAACGCTCTACTCACGTATAGAGGCGTTCCCGGTTCAAATCCGGGCTGTGACAGATTTTTTTCTTGTACGTC
>JAWWLR010000034.1:26620324-26631911 GCA_035041075.1 Acraspis erinacei | reverse complement strand
CTAGATTGCTGTCCTATAGTTAAACATAAAATATGTTAATCCTGAACATCTAGATTTTACGTTTGAACATCCATTTTCCTCCGTGTGGTCAAATATGCTGTTTAACGAACAATGAGAGCGATGTCAGACAGACAGACACTACCGTAAAACCTGTTTTTTCAGATTCAGGGAGTATCGAAACGTGGAAATTCAAATAAATCCGCGATAACTCTGTTTTCTCTTAAATCTCTCTCATTATGATGAGAATGTAAAAATAATGAATTCAAGCTTAATTGAACGGTTAAAATTTAAATAATCCTAAGCTTCGCTTAAAATTAAAGTATTCTTAGTGTTGCATCTTAAAACTAAGTTGTTAAAAATTAATAATGTTTAAACTGGGCTTCACACTGTACACCTGAGCCTGGTAAAACAAGCCTATAAAAAGATTGGAAACATTGAAAGGATAAATTTTACTCTTCAATAAAAGGGAGTGCTCCAGGCTTACCACATAGATTTCCTCGATTTTCTCTTGTAAACCTCTGATTTTCAGTGGCAGGTTTGAGAGTAGATTGGAGAACGAGGCCGGGTGGAGGAGCCCAGAAAGAGAATCACCGATGAATGTTGTATTGCAAGCAGCGAAAGTTTTCCAATTATTCCCAAGTTTCCCACATCGAATGCCTGTACGGTCCTCCATTCTGTTCCACGTGGACGATTTCGTGAAGATACTTTTTGTGTGAATACTTCCTGACACAACTCTATTCATTCGGACGAAAAACATTCGGATCGCTGATTGGTTGGTTGAAAGCGCTGAAACAAATAATAAAAAATGCCACGTATGGACCGCCCAAAGAGCTTGAACCACGAAAGCGAGTATTCTGCAAGGGTCTCTGGAGTATTCCTCCTGATAATGGTATACGACTATACGTGATGGTAACGCCTATAGTCATAAAAGAATGAAGGAGGGTATTACACTTTTGCCTCTTCAGGTCTTAGTGCACGCCGTTACGCCACGTTGGTTACGGCTCGGTCAAACAGTCCATCCATAACGACCTAAGAATGGCTGTAACAGGACAACTTAACCCAACTTATATCCCTTGATACCAGAAAAACAAGATTGTCTTTAGTGGAGAAAAGTTCGGAAACAGTAATATGCTTTTCTTAAAATTGATTGTTTTCACTTGAAAAAAATTTGTATTGATGCTTAATCATAACTTCAATTATAAAGAAGGTTATTTCAATGAATACAATAAGCAGAATTGAAGCTGTTAAAGTTACATGGGTCCTATTGCGGTAAAATAGTGGATTTTCACGCAATTCAGGCCTGTCCAGCAAGGAGAAAATTTACTCAAAGTCCAGATGATGTATTTCCACCACCATTTTTTTCTATTCAATCGAGAGAGCTCGGATGGTGGTTACGCTCGCGAAGTGAAGTAGGAAGTGGAGAATGAATGAAAAAGATTAATTATGAACTAAAAAGTTGAACTTTCAAATAAATAGGGTTCGCTAAGAAAATGCACATAGGGTCGGGCAAAATAGTTGAATTTTTAACCAATAAAATCAATTTTAAATTAAAATTAGGTATATTCAGTCAAAAAATTAATGTTTAACAGAGCGGTTCATTATATTGTTTAATCAATCTAAATGACAGACTTCAGTCAACGCATGCTTGCTTAATCTATTAATTCAAATATACACTAATTTAAATTTGGAGTATATTCGTTGAAAGGACATGGATCAAATCTTCCTCTGTTTCAGTGCAACTGAAAATTGTTGGCTTCTAAAATATTCTCCTTGGACCTGCCTAAAAGATTTTCTTTAAAATAATGTAAATCAAGAAGTTGTTAAATTTTAGACAGTGTTGAAAACTCTATAGCACAAATGGATAATTTCTTAATCGAAGAGGCCACTACGAAGGATTTTGTTGAATCAAGAGTACTTTGTATTCCAACCCTTCTGTCCCCGTAGTCTGTGCAAACTTGACTCTAATCGAGATTTGGCTTGTCTAAGGGTGGTGCACGGTAATTCAACTCTGTGGATAGTAACGTACTTGCAATGTGAGGTCGAAGTGCATAATACGTGCTACATACACGAATCGGTTAGATCATGACAATGAAGGGTGGACTTGCGGCGGATTCCGGCCCACAAACAAAACGTCATTAACATTGTTGATTAATGTAGACTATCTGTGAAGACACATTATACCCAAAGCTAGCGTAATTCCCTTCACAATGAAAGCTATTTGTTAAACAATGATTACATTATTTGCTCAATGTTATTATTATTCAGTGAATATTGCTACATCTGAATTTGATATCATGTATTAGCAACGATCCTTGCATAAATTATTGTAATTGCATCAATTACTTTTTTAACGAATTTACTAAAAAATGTTATGGATTTGTTTTACAATTGATGATTTGCAACGATAGCTGCACATTGAATTCTTTGCATGAGCATGTCCCCATTCAACTGCATGCATTGTACATTATGCGGACATTCTGTGTACTGTTTCAGTTAAACGTACAAAAGTTTTAACAAGCGAATGTATTTTGTTTCCGTTCTGGGTGCGAGTTTCCCGACAATAGTTGATATTACAATAGGAGCCCAAATTAAGTCTATACGAGTAGGTTGAATTCATATCCAAAAAGCTTGCCACTGCTCTCTATCACGCGTTTGTCTGCATATCAAGTGATATCTTTGTACCAATGTGTTCTTATGCAGATGCTTCGCGTTGCACTCACGGTAAATATTGGTAAATTAAAGTATGGAAGAAACACTCTTTGTTATAGGTGACACTCGATCAATATCCTATTATTCCACAGTTGTGTGCATTATTAGGAATATTCATTCAAAAACAACACACAGCCATGTTAGTGTAAACACTAAATGTATAATCATCTGAATAAGGCGGTATAATGACTTCTTCTCTCGATGGAGTTTGGTTATTTGTCATGAGATAATTAAACTCCCAATAAATTTTGATTCGTTAGTATGATATTAGTGGAAATACAATTTTTTTAAACAGTTGATAAATTGTGGGTCAATTGTCTTTGCAATATCAATACGTCTGTTGCGTATTAAATAGATTTGTTTAAGTATGGCAAGGGATGTGCATTGGAAACACATTATGGACATCGTGGTTTTTGTTTTAGTTTAAAATCATTTATGCAAAAATTCATATACAAATGAGTAAACAGAATTTTCGACATGCTGGAACCAAATACATTTATATAAATTTTCTGCACACAAAATGTAGGTACGTAATCAATCAACGGCAGATTACTATCAGTAATTACTTCTGTTGAAATGCAAACACACCTTTTCAATTAATATTAACAAAAACATTGAAGCCTGTAGCTAATATACAGTAGTTAATTATTAAAGAAACAAGAAAGCTTTATCACTTGAAGGTTCGGTATACTCCAGAGATGATATTGTTTTCATCACACATACCTCAAAGACATATTAATAAGATTATCATTCATGCAAGACTCATTAATACCTGGGACTCAAGGGGCGCCTCCTAATTACCCCAAGTTGAGCTGACTTATCATCTCGGAATTGCAGCAGGCCTACCGGATGTAATACATAAGAAATGGAGGTGAGCACTGAGCACATAAATTATGTGCTATATAATAAGCCAGTGACTTTATAATATGAATATCGTTGTTTGTTCAGCCGCTAGCAGGAGGAGACGTCGACAAAGGAGGCCATCGATGCATTTATGCATGACGTGGATCAAGCAATAATATTTTCATTCTGCGCAGTGGCAAAAGGAACATGCTACGGGGCGCCGACAAAAGGGTGAGCGGGGGAGTAGGCGCAAGCGGGGAGACAAAACAAGAAAATTAAAAGTATCGTAGACAAAGCCGCGGGACAAGACGCGGGAGCTCATTTGGTGTCTCCCGGTGAATGGGCGTTCATTATGATGCCTCCAGGACTAACAATCGGGTTCATTTTGTCTCTCTGCTCGTGGCAACAATAGGCACAGTCAGTCGCTGCCTCGGATCCGCCATCTTGACTCCGCCGCGATGTTCTTTTGTCGTCTTATAAAGCAGCCACGGGAAGAAAAAGATGGAGGGTGCGAGGAGGTGGATGAGGAGGACTAGGAGGTGGAAAGAGGAGAAAGAAGAGAACCCAGCCAAGCCAAGGCGAAGAATCAAGAAACTCAAAGCAACCAGCGAGCTCAGATCATGTCAGAAATAAGGCCAACTTTTCATTCTCATATTATCAGATCCGTCTCGCTAAACGAGGATTTCACAGCTTCTTTTTATCTTTACTACAATTAAGTTTTACTGAAAGAAAACATCTGAAGGTACATCTATAAATGAGATTCTTTTTCAGTTTTCATGGGATACATCTTTATTTCGGGGTGTTTTTAATCAGACGACTTCTGATGCAAAGACAATGTATGATGCAGATGGAGGCATAATTTTTATTGTAAAAGAAGCTTCTTTTCAGAGTCTTCACCAAGAGGCAACACCTGGAAGATCTCTTACAAATGAGGCTTATCTGTCGACATCAGTATTTGGTGTTTTCTTAAGATACTGGATTCATGTTAATATTTGTCAGAGAGATCTTTGTTTAGATTGACAAACCATTTATGTTGAATAATGCTGGTTGGCTGCTTTCACAGCAAGATTTTAAACAGTGTTTTTTTAAAAGGGACCTAGAAGAATCTTAGAATTTTACCAAAAATTATTGGTCATCTTTAACTTTAAGTACATTGTTATGATATCTTAGTAAGCGACATCTTCTTTTGTGTATATTTTTATTTAAATTAACATCTTTTTATTCAGACACAATATATGCCAAAAACCTATATAACTTTGTTTTGTCTAAATAAAGCTTTTCACAGGAATATTTCGATTATTTCTTCAATCTTTCTTTTAAATTAGAACCCAGCCAAAATAACACACCTGGAATAACTCACACAAATGAGACTTATCTGCTGTCAACATTATTTGGTGTTTTTTTAAGATAAAGGATTAATGTCATAATATTTGCCATAGAGTTTTTTGTTTAAATAAATAGCTTTTCGTTGACAAACAATTGGTGTGGCATAATTCTTGTTGGCTGTTTTCACGGAAAGATTTTTAGCACTGTTCTTTTAATAGGAACATGATATTTCCACTATTTTTTAACTTTCTTACTAAAGTTCACGAAATGAAAACACCTGGATCAACAAATGAAACATTAAATAAATATCTTTCGATTTAGATAAAATATGTGCCAAAAACATGGATAACTTTTGTTGTCTGAAAGAAACTTTCCACAGAAATATTTCAATTATTCCCTCAATCTTTCTTGGTAATTGGAACTCAGTCAAGAGAAAACACCTGATAGAACACTTTACAAAGTCATCAGTTATCATCTTCAACTTGCAATGGCGTATTCTTAAAATATCTATATTTATAAGATAATATTTTCCAGTGATAATAACGATATCATTGTTTTGACGTAAATGGTTTGCAACGTAGTTTGATTTAAGGTTCTTAGTAAACATTCGTTTTATCCATTGAAGAATTTAAAAAACTGTCAGAAACAATTTGTGGCGTATAAAAAATAATGAATAAAAAATCAGGGGTACTTAATACTCATACAGTAGCCTGCATTTCAATTTTTATAGGGATAAAAGGATGAAGGATAGAAACTCAGTAAATCTGCCGACCTTGGGTCCATTCAATTGATTTCAAACCAAAGTTTCTAAACACTTGGTTCTATTCAGAAAGCAGAAAGGAGTATAATATCTCCTGCGTGCATCGCCTGAATCCCTTCGAGATTGGAGTTCATTCAGTCAGTCGCAGTATTACATCAAAACGAATAAAGCCTTCCTTCAGTTCCAAGTATAATCCATTATACAATACAAATACACTATACAATATTGTACCATAGGTTATAAAATATATTAAAATTCTTTTAATAAACACCAGAGAAGCTTAAAACAAAATTAAATCTATATATCTTAGTATTAATTAATTTTATTGGAATAACACAGACATTCATCCATGTCAAATTAAATAAGTTCACTTAATTTTCATTTATATTTGCAAGCCTTGATAGAAGATCTTTTTTAAGAACACTCGAGGGATTGAGAAAAGACTTTTTTTAAACTGGAAACGCTGCCGGTTGGCTAATTGTAGCACCTTTTCAATCTTCATCTTCCTTGCTTGCGATTTACAAATAAAAAAATGTCCCCTTTTCTCTTTATCCCTCGAAGTTGCGCTTTCAACCCTCTTCTATTCCAAGCTTAAAGTACCTACAGAGAGAGGCCAAACTGAAAAAGTCCCATGAATCTCAAGTTCCGTCGCGTTGTCCCTCGGCAGCCGTGGCTAATCGCATAAAATCGAGACGAAAGTGATAGATTTCCGGTCCTGATGCGAATTATCGTGAATTTCTTGCAGTACATCAAACTTTTGACTTATACCTACCTGATCCTTTCTCAAAGCAGTAAATTCTCATCAATTTTATTTTACTTTCACAACATTGAAATTTGATATTTATATATCGTCCTTTAAAAAACTAGAATGGCAAATATTCATTGCTTCTAAGTTAAATCACCTTTTAATTTACTGCTGTAGTGACCGACTTAATAATTAATTATACTAATCGAGTAAAAGACTTTAATGATTTTTAATCTCAAACGTGGGTCCGTTTATGTACAAAAATTGAAAGGTGCAGGGAAATATATTCATCTAGTACGACGGTTCCCATCTGAGTATAACCGAGCCAGGAACTACGTAACCTTAATGATGAAGCGGACTAATGACTATTCGTTGTAGTGACAGAGTGGGGAAAAATGACAACATTCGATTCGATAGTGACTGAAATAGAGGTAGGGATGAAGCCCATTATTCAATGGGCATTTCAACAATTATATTTCTTATCTTTCTTGAAAAAACCAAAATAAACTTGGAATCTATCTAAAACAGTTTGCAGGAACTTAATGCACAAAATTAAAATTAATTAGTGAGAAATTCAAGGTATGTGTTAAAATCAGATTGCTCATTTAGGTTTTTAATAGCAAATATTATATCAACGAAATTTATTATTTTAATATATTTTTCTAATCTCATAAGCAAATGAACACTGATATAAATTTAGTAATTGTATTAAACAATAATTTTAATGTCTTCAAAAAAATATTTGAAATGTTAATTTGGATTTGCGGGGAAGGGGAGGGGGCTTCGTGCCCCCCCCCGGTCCGCACCTGTCCTTCTCTAATGATGCGATAAAGTAGAATTTGTGAATATTTAATTTCATTAATGTTTAATTACTTAAAAATAATATTTATAATTAAATGTATGGGATATTTGAAAACTAATAATAATAATATCAATATTAGTAACATTATTTCTACTAATTATTTTTATTATTTTATTAATTATTATACTAATACAGATGATAATATTGTTAATATTTAAATTATAGCGTTTTATCCTTGAATCCAAGAAGGTATTTTTATTTAAATAATTACATTTAAATTATTATTTTTTCTAAATTCTTAAAATTTATATATTTTTATTACAATGCTTTTTGGCTAAGAAATAAAACGATCATATACAATCATCTAGCAAACCTTGGTAAATTATTAAATACTTTAAACAAATATAATTCAGGATATCGAATGCTGATTGATAATTATTATAATCTATTTTAATTCAGGAGAAAAAATATAAATAATAAAAAGCATGTTTCAAGGTATTAAAATGATATAGAAAATCTAAGCATGTGCTGACCTTTGAAAAAATATATTCATGTTCAAAACATATTTGTTAAACTAGAATTCTTTCATTCAGTAACCTGTTAATTGGAAAAAGTTTACACCTAATAAATAAATCTAATTTAGATAAATTTGGTTGCTTCATTCAGTTAACTTTACTGTGAAAAAAATACATTTGATTAATTATGCCCATTAAAATAGCTTAAATAAAGATGTATTATAATTTAAAATAACAAATAATATATTATTTTATTTTACAAATAGATGCACAGAAAACATGAATCAAAATAGAGAAGGCTGTAAGTTCGAAAACTTTTGAATCTTCCCTCCATGTTTGTCTCCGCAAGTAAAAAGTTTTAATAATTATTTTGAAAATAATAACTTATATTAATCTGTTTACAGCACTTTCCACAATAAAAACTTTTCTTATTTCTCCTTAATATTACTGAAGAACGTCGTTAACTCATTACGGTGCTTTTTAAATTTAATTGCGCGCCAAGAAACCATCGAATAATTTAAAGAATTGCCTTATCTGCTGGTTGACGGCATTCTTGTGAAATTTTATGTGACGTATTCGGCGGTCTATTGTCTACAGTTCGAAAAGTTTTGGTCCACTTTGTGCCGATAACGGAAAAAGGTACTCTTGCAAAATAATTGTCGACATTATTCGAATTAACGGTGTTTTGCGATAATTACGCAATATTTATTTTTTACAATATAAACCATTTTTAAAAGTGGTTTCCATAATTAGGTGTATCTTTTGTTCACGCCTTCATTAAGCAATCAAGACATTGTTTGATTTTTTTTACCTAACGTTGATCCTAAAACAGCAAGGCAGTAGAGACTGTGGAAAAACTTACTTAATAAAAAGAAACCACAGGTTCTTTTTTAAATAACTTTTAAAAGGAAGTTTAAAGTTTTATTTGGAAAAATACACTTTTAGTTCCAAGGGAGCTAAAAAAAAGGAATCTCCTTTGCTGAAAAGCAACTCAAAGTGATAAATTGTTCGAAAGGATCCAAAAGTATTAATTCTACAAGAATCTTTTTGTACAGAACTCATTTTCAGCCTCGATTCACTTAAAAGATTTTACAACTTAATGATTCAACTTTTACTTTATATAATTGTAATGATATTGAACTGGGAAAAATTGTATAAAAAAATTAAATGTATAGAGATTATTCATTCTTGAAAGCAGCTGCGTAGCCAGGATTTTTTTTCGAGAGAGGCTTTAATTTTGTTTCCGAGGGAGCTTCGGGCTTATGTTTAGTCAAAGAGTGGGGGGAAAGCGAATTGAAAAATAAAAATACTTAGTTTCGGTAGAGGCTTGAGCCCCAAAGCCCTCCCCCCGGCCACGCCGCCGCTTGGAAGGAAGATAATGGGTATGGAGATGCGGCAGTTTTTAGGTTATTTTTATCATTTTTACTGAATGTTGATATTTTATATGGCGCCATCTATCTGATATCTGCGAAATAAAAAGAAACCCACAAAAAGAGTTTTATTGCAGTCTGAGTTCTATAGAATGCTACCTTCTAGAGCCCACACATTACGCATTCCGCAGCTTTTTAAGTGTTGGTTTGAAATTCAATTTTTGAATTTCGGATGATACTCTAGCTGCTACAGAACTTCGCAGAAACAAAAACTGTGTTGATCCCACTTTATATTTCTGCCGAGGCTTCATTTAATGAATTAATTTGGTGGGTTAGGTGCATAAGGTGCTTGTACACTATCTCAGCTAACAAAAAGCCTGCACAGTGCGAGCATTATGGATCGCACGCATGCGGATAAGACCTTATTACGTGAGTTCATATCACCACGCAGATGTGTCTTCCATATGATCGCATATGGTTCGCACGTGTACGGGTAAAATTCGAGCATGTAGAGACAGTAAAATGATTTTTACATCACGTTCAAGATATGAAAATAATGACTCGATAAAAACCATTTGCACTTGGCACTGAATAATAAAGAATCATTGGAATTCAGTGATGGAGGAACGCGGAAAATACACAAGAATCCGCGTTCTCCCATCACTGCTGGAATTTCTTCTATAAATTGAATTAAGTTGAGTTGTTGAAATTCTTCAGAAATATTCTTCGGTCACGTACTAAAAAACATATAGAGTTACTGCAGCACAAAAAACAATAAGCCGATCCCGAGAAGTGGAAAATACCCGCGATATTGCCCGCCATCAGTGAAGTGTAAGGTTCTTAAGGGGTTGAGGGGTTCGGTCCGTTGGCCGCTGGTGCTGACATTAAATCAACATGGCGTTGGTGACTAGAGTGAAAATTTCAAACAAAACTATATAATGGAATAATAAAATCGATAATTTTTTCCTTTCGATTTTAATATTTTATTAAATGAATATTGAAAAATAAAAAATACTTTCCAAAATAGTTTTTCACGCTCTATGCAATATTAATATTAACAAAGTTACCCGATAAAAATGTATTAATATTGTTTATTTACACTGTCAACTTATTACTCAAAAGTTGCCGCAATTCATGAATGCATTGTGCTCTCATTGTGCTCGCACTTCATGCCCGCACGTTTGCGAGCACTGTGCAATTCTTTGTACTCACACTCAAGTTCACATCACGCACGGTGTGTCCAGAAGGCAGAATTCGTGCACGCACGACGCGAGACTCACCGCGTGCGAGTAAAGGAGACGCACTATGGTTACCCGGGAAACTTGACGGAGTTTGAGTTGATTTCGATTGTTAACCGAAAAAGTCATTAAAAATTTTGAAAGTACAGATACATGAATCATATATCTGTCTCTAATGGACCGCTTTACACTGTAATTTAAAAGCATATTTCTATTAATGTAACTCTTTTTATGCAATTAGTTTTCACAAATTGCTTTTATTTGAGTACTTGTTTTTTTAAGAAACAGCTTTTTGAGGAAATAACTCTTTTTAAACCTCCTTCTGCAATTTCGTTGCATAATTTGGCTTTAGAATGTTTGTGTTGGTGTAAAAAATGTATTTTCAAATATTAAACAGATAGACCCTGTGTCGTTCTCTGCAGCGTTAGGTAGATTTACTGTTCTCAAAAGTTCGATTCCTGGTGAACCAAAAATTAAAAATTTACATGAAATATTGTACGGCGGCCTTCATCCATTCTTATATGGGCGTCCGCATGAAAAGGGCCCTTATGGCCGGTATAGAGTTACGTACTATAGGGGTGTTATAAACACACGTTATATTTTTTTTCAAACATGAATTTTATCTACTTCCAGTTACTGTCTGGATATGAGTATAGTCCTAGTTAATTCACAATAGTTCTCAGTATCACCCTCCACTCAAACCTTAAAATAATAATTTTGACCTTAACTTATAGAAAAACGCGAATATCTCCTAAACTAGAACCGACACGCCCACAAATTATTCATTGATCCTCGACGATTCTTCTAGTTTATCTCTATGTTTTAGTTTTTCTTTAGTGGGAGATGTCAGAGAGAGAGAGAGAGAGAGAGAGAGAGAGAGAGGCAATATTATACTGCGGGCAGTACTTTCGTGGTTGCTTCTATTTTTACTTATTTAACGTGATTTTAATTCTTATTCATTATTTTTCAAACCCCTTATTTCGATTTTTTTTTAATTATACATATTTTTATATCTAAAAGACCAACAACATATTAAAAACAGAATTCTGCCCAGACAATCTGTATAATACATAGAAATTTAAAATGGAATTACTCTGAAATAAATATACAGACTATGTAGATATATGTATAGACGTCTAAATCATAATTGTGCAGGTGTGGGTTAATTCCACTATCATCAATAACTCCGTTTGCACATCTCGCGCCATAATTACTTTCACGATTTCAGTCCGGGTTACAAGGACGATCCAGTTGTGCATTTCAAATCCCTAGGTGCAAG
>JAWWLR010000034.1:26368909-26379201 GCA_035041075.1 Acraspis erinacei | reverse complement strand
CAGATATATGTGGGCTTCAATGTAATAACTCAATGCATTTTTTTAAATATCTATCATACTTCCTCGAAGCGAATTTATCCAATTAAATATTTTACTTAAGTGTCCAGTCTTGCCGCATAGGGATGTAATCTGACTACTATGTACCTTCAGGTTTACAATCGTACCCCACTTCAATTTCTTAAGTTCAATTTAGTTAAGTGATCAGGGTGCGAGAGCGTGATTATATTACTAAGGTACTCAGTGTCTCAACTCGAAAATCATTCAACAAAATAGACCAAGTAAACCTGGAACAATAATTATTTTTGTTTTAAAATATTGGAAAACATTCATATTTTCTATTGTGGATGCTACAATTTCAACGGATATTGTCTACTAAATACCTGCTGGTAATTTAGACTTGTGCCAAAAGTAACATAAGTCAAGTTATCACCCCTTTTCGAATACAAATTTTATAGATACCTGAAAGAAATGTATGAGAATGTTAAGTCTTTATTAATCCTAAGCTTCCAAAGAGTAAACAAGCTACTCGAACCCTGTCACTCGCGATAAAGAGATAACCGCAAAAACATTATATTTGTTCTATTATTATAACTTCCATGTTCCTAAGAATTGTTCTCATTTCAAGAACAGAAATGCCATCCAATATTAAATCCAACTCTGTCGTACTTTTAAAGAAAGGCTTTATCTAAATTTTGCCTTAAGGCAAAACGCTTCTACGTCACAACGTGAACATGACCTTTACGGAAAAAGCTCTCTTCAAAAATACGGTAAAACTATATGCTGAAGTATTGCATGTAATTTGTAAACAGGAGAGTTTCATTACGCAGCGCTTATTCTACATTTAACAAGGATTTCCCCGAGGAATTGTGTTCCTGACATGATACATCATGATTTACAATACGGATACTGCGCAAAAAATGATTATATATTGAATTACCAGCTGTTGTTTCAATGAAAACAAGATAATGATGTGGTCTTTTCGAAGTAGAAATACAATTTATATTCAAAGATCGTGTCCCGTTGAATGTTTTGCTACCAGGTAAATGCTAAACGTTTTTGGCGAATCTTAGAACGACTCAGAAACAGCAGGACAAGCATAAGAAAAGGAAGAAGGCGGAGATCTTCTAGAGAGCCTACACCTACAATAAAGGATCGAAGTGTCTGCATTATTAACTTTGGACGTTTAGAATTTAGATTTTAGAAGGTTATGGCCGCAGTTTCTAGTATTCCAGAATCTAGCTGGTGTCATAAATGCTGAAAACTATTAACAATAGATTGCTACCAGCCTACGCAGCTGGTCTAAACTCTAAAGTAATGACCATGTTTCGCATTGCCCTCTTTAGGCCGGGGCGGTTTCTTCTTACAATCTTACAACATCCTTCAGCTTAGATATATTTACAATATCCTTGAATTGCTGTTCATTGTACCCAGTACATTTCTTTGGGCACTTTCATGAGGTATTTAATTGTAATTCTGTTATTCCAAAGCATTGTTTAGATTTAGAAGGTATTGGAAAGTATGCGAATTTTCGTAAAAATTTCATTTTTTAGAATACTTCTTTGATTATTTTAGCATTGCACTTAATTATATATGACATATGTACAAGAGATACAATTTAAGGAACACTATATTATTTTACCACTACCTATCCCATTATTTTCTTCCATTCACGGAAAAAAGGTGATAGTCACCTTTACTTTCATGCATTGTTAACTTGCGCGCATTGTACAAGAAACAATTAAAATAGTTTTTGATACTGAATGAGATACTGATTTCAAAAGATACAAAACCTAAAGTCAGCATTACTATTGAAAGTGTAAAAAGGAATATTACTAGAACAAAAAGCTTCAATAAGTATTAGAGATAGTACAAAGAATTGCGAGTTTGAATTTCACAAGCGAATTAGATCTCCTTTTTCGCACTGCAATAAGCACTACGCGAGATTCGCAGGCGTTATTATTTGAAATGGTATGTAAAGAAGTTCAGTGACATAGCGTGTGAAAAATTATTTTATAATGTTGAATGTGAACGTTTGGGAAATTATTTTATAATGTTTTATCTTTTATCATTATATTAGTTGAAATAATTACTATAAATGAACGTAGCGAATAACGTCTACTTTATACTTCAAAACTGTTTTTTGTTGGTCAAGTATGGAGCTCCGGTACATTTTACCGTTTATAAACTTTGTAGTCCGCCAAATTTTTGTGTCAATAAGCAACTTTCTGTTCCGATAATATTTTTTGCTACTTTCGAAAAATAGTATAATATTTTACTATTTTATCATAAAATTGGAAATGTTAAGTTATGAAAACACACAAAGTGTCATATAATCAAGAAAATTACACACTAAAAGTACAATAAAGAATTGCTCATGACTGCACTATTTCTATATTATTATACACTTTGCTTGCATTTCAGATTCGAATCACGAATCCTAAACATCCCGATTTCACGATTTCTTTCATATTATATTTCAAGGTTAGATTTCTCCATTTTTATTTGGCTGCCTCTATAACTATGCGAAACCTGAAAATTTGTGCAAGTTTCATTATCACGCGTATTTTTTAAAGGGAAACCTGAACAGGGGTTCGAGATGATATTTTTAATTTCTTTTTAACACTAAAAATGATTAAGGTCGTACTTGATTAAGCTTCGAATATTGTATTATTTGAAATTTTTTTCTTTAGTAGAATAATGCATTTCTTCGAAATATAATTTTTGATACAATAATTTTTAAAAAATTTGTAATAAAATTTCAGTTCAGATTTATTTTCTATTTTAAACCTTTAAACATTGATATTTGTAGAAATTCCCATCATTTAATGAAAAAAGTATATATTTTATTATTTTTTTCAGATTTTTATCAACAAAAAATCTGCCATACTACTGTGATCTTTCGATCTTTAAGTTTCAATTTCACGGAACCGAATAATTTTTTTGTAACAGTTTTTATTCTACTTTAGCATCCCCATTAGGGTCATCCTTATTCACTCTGGATGGATTTTTTTGTTTCGAATTTCTGTTTTCTCACCCACCTATTTTGTTTGAATGACCAAACAAATAATCTCCACCAAATTTGAGCGAAATCGGTTAATATTAACATGTGGCTCAAAGCTCTGCTCATGCAATTTACATAGTGAAAACGAACGAAAACCTTCAAATGCAGTTAATTTTTTATATTTCATCGCAATCCTTTGGCTCTGTACAATTATGATCTTTAGACTATACTGAGAAGCTATATCTATATGAAATTTGTTTTCTTCAAAATTTAAAAATGGTGAATCCCTAAATTTAAACCAAAACTACAATTTCTACAATTAATGACAAATTTTGTCAAATTCTTAAGAGGTAGATTTATTCATTAGAAAGCACGTGCTGAAATTAATATTAAAAAATTTGAGAAAATTGAAGTTGGCCGCTCAATTTTTTTGTTCAAACTCATTATTCCTTTCATTCTTGGTGACAACTTTTCAAGTGTCAATTAAAATGCTACATTATTGTAAAGAAAAATATTTCGTAATGCATGAATGCAATTTAAAAAAATTCAAAATGGAACCTTAAAAAATACTGAAAAACTTGTATTTTCCATGCTGTTCATTCAAAGATCTTCAAATTTTGAAGAAAAATCATTTGTAATGTTAAAAGCTGTACATACTTCCAACCATACACTTTGAGACAATACAATTGATTTTTTGCAACACCCACCTGGAAAGTGAGGGCTTCCATGCCTCTAAACGATATGCAAAGTACTTCAATCCAACATACTGTGCGGGAATAATAATAACGCATGCGCACTTTGAAACATGTCTACTTTGCGAATCGATTTAATAGACGCGCATGCGGAATTCCGAGAATTAATTGGAAAAGACGTAAAAATATAAAAGTGCTGCATAATTTTCTTGGGTGGTTTTTGCAAAAAATAGCGTGTGATATACGTACGCACAGGCGATTACTACTAGTGTAATTGCAGCATTTGCCTTCAGCTCTTCGCACTTGCCTTCATTTTCGCACTTTCGCTCGTGCACTAACCTCCGACTCATGCTTCGAGCCTACGGCTCATATTGCAAATTCCACACTCTTCGGCAATCGCCTATTTTGCGCACTTGTATCACAAATAGCTATTTCTTCAAAATTTGAAGATCTTTTGACGAAAAAAATGTAAAATACGAGTTTTTGAGTATTTCATAAGGTTCCATTTTGAATTTTTCAAAATTTTGACATACAAGCATCAGGAAATATGTTTCTTTACAATAATGTAGCCTTTTAATGACACCTAAAAAATTGTCACCGAGAAACAAAGAAATAATGAATTTAAAAAAAGTAGGAGGTCATCTTGCATTTTTTCAAAATATTGAATTTTAATTGCCATCACGTGCTTTCTAATAAATAAATCTAATTGCATGAGAAACTTTTGAGTGGTTTGGGCCACATGTTAATATTAACCGATTTCGCTCAAATTTGGTGCATAGAATAGAATGCGTACAGTGCATAATTATATACATAAGGTAATTTTATTTAAATTTATTTTTATTGTGTCTAATTGAGATCAAAAGGGATAGAATCCATTGAAAATCTAGTTGTGTAAAAAAAGGTAAGAAAAGATAGAAAAAAGTAGTGTCTAGATTTTTTAAACTTTGAGGAATAGAATAAAAAATGAAAAAAATAAGAGAAAAGGATGTAATATATAGAATTTGTTATATTGTACAAAAAAACAAAATAAGGTAAAGTCTTCAATCATCGTGGACGTTCTCCTCATTTTCACTGTTTTGGGATCTACACCTAATTTTTTCTTCGCAGAAGCTTAATTGAAACTTTTGAATACCTTCATAAAAAATTTTATGTGTTGGTTTAAATAAATAAACTGTTAATCAACAAATGGTTCCTATTTGGTAACTGGTTCCTTTGCCCTATCAGATAAAAGTTATAAAACAAGATTTAAGTAAACAGAAATTTTAGAAAAAGAAAAAGGATAGAATTGTAGAAGAGATAAATATAGCTGAATAGAAATTAATATAGTTGTCAGAAATAAGAATAAAGTATGTGTAACTTATTATCATATTTATTATTTAAATTCAGAATACACACAATTTTGGAATGCCGAGACATGAAGATTTGAAAAGGCATTCAAAAAATTCCCCAGAGTAAAACTGGCAGTAAACTAAAAGCGAAAATGATTGAAAAAAATTGTGTTGATGGAAGAGTGCAGTATTGATTGTCAAATATGGTTGACAGCTTGTGACAAAAACTGGCAGCCTTCATCCAGTGTGGCGGTGAGAGCTTTCCGTTCTTCGATGTGTCGAAGTAATACAAAAGATGGTTGACCAGTCCTATTGTCTCCGTGTTTGAGTCGGGCAGGTGTCCAAACGGTCGGACAATAAGGGACAATCGACGACCACCGGTAAAACTTTACGATCCTAGAAAGGTGTCGGAATGCACCCTGTGGACATCCTCCATCCCTCCTATCCTGAGACTTGGTGTCTCTTATTTTCATTGTTATATTCTTAAACACCCCCTTCTAGACAGGTCGACGCGTTGCCGTGGACACGCCTATAAATAGGCAACTGCGAGTATTCGGATTCCAGTCAGGAAGAAATCAAAGCTTGTCTCAAAGGTAGTCATTCTTCCAAAATTAAAATCTCTTTCAACCTAAGAATGGGACACAGGATCTTTTTTCTTCAACCGCTACATTAAACAACAAGTCGATTTTTAAAAAACAGATGTTAGACTCAGAACTGTTCCTAAAATTACAAGTGAAAAGTACTAGGAAAAATGAAATACCTCAAAACAAGTTTGTACAACTAGGATTGGTTGTACTGTGTAGGACTTTGTGTTTCATCCGCCATAGAATACAACTTACAGAAGATGATACAGCAGCATTTAAGACACTTTTAAAAACAGTTAATTCAAGCATGCCTGAAATTTTTTCGGTATTCATTCTAACATTTTGAAAAGCATTTCCGGTAGTAGCGATTTTCCGGAAAGCTGTGAGTTGGAACCAGCAGGTTCATTATTTTATATGCAGCTATACACAGGACGTGCACATAGTTCAACAATGGAGACAGCTCAACGGGGCATCAGCCACTGAATCCGAAGCGACAATGCTCCCTCGAACGCATCCTTACCAGAAGGACTCTTCGACTTGAAGGTTAGTTCGTGAGCATGTCAGGGTTTGAGCTTTACAGGTGGTCGCTGAGGCTCGTGGCTCAGGCATAATTAAAACGCAACGCGAAATCCGCACTGAAGAAAGAACAAACCGCACAACCTCTACTAGCCGAATAATACCTGACCGGTAAGCCTTTTAAAAGCGTCCGCCAATAAGGATATCGAGTGGCTCTCTGCGCCTACTTACATGGGAATTTGCACCTACAAAGCAGACTTACCGACCAGCTTTGTGGACACTCAATGGGACTACACCTTCCATCTGGAAAGATAGTCTCTCAAAAGAACTACCTTCCGGAAAATTTCCTTATTCTTTGCAATCGTGCAATTAATTCTCAACAGGAGGATCTAAGAGATAAATAACGTCTTTGGAATTGGCCTTCCTTTCAGGAAAAAGAGAGCAAAGTTGGGGAGATGATTATTTTTCTGCGGTTCATTCATGAAACGGGAATATGAACCAAGGTCACTTTAGTGCTTCAAGTGCTCAGGTACAATGAAATTTAGTACTATAACAAAGATTAAACTTAGAGTAATGTCTACTATAAGTAAAATCATTCCTAAGAACAGATCCTAAGAAGAATATCAACCATGTACTGTAACTAATTACATAGTAACGGATTCTAACAAAGTATATACGACTACCAATTAAAAGCTTCAAAACGGATTATAACCAACTTCATAAATAGGACCGCTAACAATATTACCTTAGAAGTATAGATTGCCCGTAAAACACTACCCATAGAAATATCAATAGGCTCTGAAAACTTTCAAAGTTGAGTGACCCGTAACAAAGTAATTATCAACGGATCGTAACAAATAACAGACCAAAACAATATCCACAATAGCGGATTGTGACAAAATACTTACAGGGCGTTGTTCATAAATGACGCCATGCTGTAAGAAGCAGAGAGGAAATTCAGCAAACCGTCACATTATTAGTATAAGGATACGGAAAAACAATTATTTGGAGCAAGGAGGGGAGGCGGGGCAGATTTTTTAAATCGCATGGATTGTGACATTTGTTATCTGTAACATTTTCTTGAGAAATTGTTTAAAAGAATTGACTCTCTCTACTCTTAAAATTTACCAGTGGACCTCATATACCTTAAGAAACGACATGATATGAATACCGAATATAACATCTGCATTCAACATTTTACAAACCACGCACTTTAAAAATAATTATGAAAGGTACGTAGCAAGTTTAGCTACAGATTTAAACAAAGTAGTCGATCTACAATGGAAAACTGTTTGGGATTTTACCACACTTATAATATGCGAGTGTAACGATAAATTTCTATACGGGTATTGGAATGCCTAATTTCAATTTGTGTATTGCAGTTTCCAATAATTCGCGCCATTTATTATACAAGTATGGAAATTTTACTTTATAATACCGGTATTCGAATAATGCAGTACTCACTTTCGTCCGACTGTTGGATGCGTTATCATCTATTCTATTCTATTTGATAGTAAGGTGAGAATTGTGCCTTCCGCAACATTGCATTAAATGTGTGACAACATTCCAATATACGTATGCCAATATAACAATGCGTTACCTTACGTCGCCTTACGTCTCGGAAATAAAATTATTCCAATACATTTAATGGAAAGTTTCAAAAGAAATGTTTGTACAGTCTATAGTTAATAAAGTCGCCTAACAAATTCCACAGAAGATTTCGTTTATAACGAATTATTTATTAGTAACAAATCATTGAAAAAATGCTACTGTAGGGACAGAATAGAAAATCATCTTCAGTAAAAGACCACAATAGATTTCCTAGAAAACCGTAAAAGATCCTTTAACAACCAAATACGAACAACAGACTATAACAACATACACATCAATGAACTGAAAATAAGCAGTTACCAACGGTTATCTAAGAACTATGTGGAAGTAATTTAAGCAGAATACATTGCAAATCTTTCAAATAAATTTTAATCCGAAAATAATGGGTTGTAACATGGATATATATGATAACATTCCATAGCGAGGGCCCCTTACATCTTTCCTAAGAAGGCGCTATAATAACTATCTACTAGATCTACTATCTACAAGATGGTGCATCCATATCTCTAGCAGTAAACTGAGAAAAAATCACTAAAGGTAACAGCGACAATTGTAAAAGTAGTTTAGACTCTAAACCTAAAGTTATACAAACTACCCATGTGAGAAAGGTAATTGGGGCCAGACTGGACCACAACTAGATTGCCTAGTTAAAAGCTGGGCCCCAATTGGGCAGCCCAACCACTGCCCAACTGGGCTACTGTCTGGGTTGTAACGGTCAGCACAACGAATGCCCAGATTAAGGTAACAAGCTGGGCCTTAGTTGGGCAGCCCACTTTATGTCCAATTAATAAAAAGGGTATAATTATTAAATCCATCAAGTTATAGGTATAAATAATAAATATTTGTTATTTTTTTTAAATTGACGCTTCTTTAAGATTTAAAAACTCTTAGCTACCCGTTATTCCTATCGACCTCTATTCTAGTCTCTTCCAACAGTCAACTAAGTCCTAAAAACATCTGCACGGAGAAAAATGGATGTTTAAATGTAGATATTGAAACGGTAAGATTGTAGCACCTATCTAACATGCAGATATTAATTCCAAACATTTACTATCTTTTTAAGATGTTAGGCGTAACAATATTTTTATGTTAAACTGAAACACATTCAGATGTTAAAACCGTCGGAGCACATACCGTCACATCACAAGGCGATCACTTATTTTGTTTATTTCTACTAAAAAAACCGAAAGAACTTTGTAAAAATAACCTAATTTTACGGAAGCTTGAACGGAATCGACTGAAAGAAAAATTGCGTTCGCGACTGCTTTAGTGCAGACGACAGAGCCCGTCTGCGGCGCTGCGGCTCGCTCAGCCGCAATAGGTGGAGTTTCAAAATTACAAAATTCTAAGATTACAAAAAAAGTTTATTTATTGTTATTTCACTTCACAATGTTACTATACTCTGCTAATCTCTTTGCTGTTTTTTTTAAAAAGAAATTTCAATTTTAATTTAAAGCTTATATCTAATTCGAAAAAAGTTTCATTATTTTAAGCATATATATAAATAGTATATGTTAAATATACTATAAAATTGCTCGAATCGCTCATTATTTTTCAACCCGTGTGCATAATTTATTATCCGCACGACGTTTTTATCAGAATTATCCCGATTTATTTATTTATTCCTGAATGGATGCAGTTTACAATAATTTTGTCTGTGTAAATAGGAACTCACCACAGCTGATATTTTATTTCCCTACTGCCCAATATCGATATAATCGATGAATTGGAGTTTCATTTTGTGGGACGAGACTTGTTAGCTCCAACAGTGCTTACTTTGGGCGTTCTATAGGTGAGCCCAATGTAAGCCTAATTAAGTATAAAAATTCAAGCATAGATCGGCTTTATCAAAATAATTTTTGACAATTAAAACTTCTGAATGATTGTTAAAATTTCAGGATTTGGCTGGGATTGTTTCCACTGATTCTTATAATTTAAATATTCTATTAATTAATTTAGAACTACCACTATGGGCGTTCTATGGGTATACCCAAAGAAAGCCGAATCAAGAAATCAAACACTAATCGGCTTCCAGAATATAAGTTTTGACATGTAAAAAGTCGGAATAATTGGAAAAGTTTCAGGATTCGGGTGGGATTGCATCCACTGTAAATTAATCTTTTAATTAATTTCACTTTTTGTTATCTGGGCTGCCCAGTTGGGGTCCAATTGGCCCCCAATTATAAGTTGGGCTAATCTGGGCCAATTTTCACAAGGGTATATAACCAAAACTTTAGTAATGGACCTAACGAACTTACTGACAATGGTCCGTATCAAACTTACTTATTAACGAATCTTAATAAACTCCTCGTGCTTTAACAATCTTCCGATTTCCTAGAACACACACCGAGAAAAAAATATTCTTAATTTGAGAGGAAAATTCCTTTTCTTCATTCCTCTCACATTATCCTCTCAAAGCGAGAATATTCCTCTAGAAATAAGAGGATTTTCCTCTTTTTTTGACAGGAGAGATAGCAAAAGGGAGACTTTTGCATTTTCCTCTCAGATTGAGTATAATCCTCTAATTTGTAGAGGAATTACTCTCAGATCAGAACTTGCG
>JAWWLR010000034.1:26176437-26186702 GCA_035041075.1 Acraspis erinacei | reverse complement strand
TTATTATTTATTTAATGAAAAAAGTTAAAAGTTAATAAACAAATAATAATTTCTCAAACTTGGACCTAATTTTTTTTCTTTTTATAATTGAAAAAAGTAGCCCGAACGCTTTTTTCAATCCTGGTAAACTTTCAGAGTGAAAAGATGAATACTTTCGGAGCAGTGCATTTTTCAATCGCTGCGCGCACGCCCGGAGCCAACCACAGCGCGACTCGCTCGGACACGGGCTTAACTTTTCGAAACTTGTCGCGCTACCGATTGTATCCTGAGTTTAACAGTTACTTGTTAGCAACGTTACAGTGATGATCACGGTGTAAAAATGTCGAAAATGTTTGCAAATGATCACTGCTTGTTAAATTTCGACCGCAAATGAATTGTACGAGTGGGCTAGAAAAGTATCTTCTCTACCCAACATTTCAGTTATACAAATGTTCGGAAGAATATGCAAAAGCAGAAAAATATCTTCAGAATCATTTCGAAACATGTAAAGCCATTTCAGGAATACAATCGTTTCACTATGTTGAGCCATACGGAGACAACGAATTCAAAATGAAAGTTTTATCTTCCAATGACACTTTTGAAATATTAAGTTTTTGTAAACCAGAAGTCAAACACCAATCCAAATCTAAGAAATAGTGCAGTTACTTTTTCGAATATTTGAATAAAAAGTAGAAATTACAGTAAAAAAATCATAACAAATTCTAGTCCGATTTCAAGAATAACAAAAAACTTACCATAATTTATCATTTTAGTCTCAGCGTCATTTAACATTTTCCACATAGTATTTCAAATCGTATGAAATCCCATCATTTATAATTTATAATTGAATTCAATTGTAAACTAGTAAATCTGTAAAGCTCACGGCGCCTTACCGCAATGTTCCTGTTTTGCCATGCATGAGCGAGCACCGCGAATCCCCCGCAGCTCCCCTCACCCACCTCTACCACGCAACTTCAATTCTCCGAAACATTCAATGAATGATTAACAAATCCAGGTTTAAATGTATTTCAACTCACATGAAATCTTTTCAAATCCCTTTAAACTTTTCAAACCTCTGGAAAATGCCTTAGATTCTTTTAAAATATGTCAAATAAATATTTCATACCTTTTGAAATCCCATTAAAGTACTCAAATCAATTTAAAATTCCTTGGAATCTTTTAAAATATCCTTAAATATTTTAGGGGAAGTATGGGAGTGGGACAGGGAAGCGCGGTGAAGCAGGTGAAGATAATCATAGGAAGGGAAGTAGGGAAGGATAATTATGTAATGATAAGTAGGAAAGAAGAAGTGGAAGTGAGTGTCGTACAGGAAGTGAGGAGAGGAAAAGTAGGGAAAGTTATGGTAGACGTAGTAGGTAAGGTAAGTAAAGGGGACTTAGCTTGAAAATAGAGGTGGGAGAAGTAGGGGAAGGAAGTGTAGCGGAAATGAGAGGTGGGGAATAATAGGAATTAAGGGAAAGTAGGTAAGAGGAATGATGTTGAACTGAGGTTGAATAAGGTAGGGTTAATTTAAGGATAAGGAAGCGTGTAGGAGGTAATAGTTAGGGGGTGAAGATGGTAGTAAGAGGGGTGGTGGAGGAAGTGATTGGAGGGAAAGTAGGGGATAAGAGGGAGAATATGGGGAGGGAAAGTATGGGGGTGAGACGTGAACGACTTAATTAACATCTTAATAGTCTAGGGCCCCTTTTTTGTAGGCGCGCAATGCCTACTTTGACTAATTTTAATTTTTTATTGAAAATGATTAAAAATTTCAAATAATTGCTTTATCCATTAGTGTAGAGTGATTGCGGCAAGAAGGTTTTTAACCTGTAGAGCAAATGTGGATATTTAAATAAATGTGGAGTTTGCAGAAGAAGAGATGATTGGTATGAGGTTTATTTCAAACCTCGAAGTTAAAAAGTAGAAACCACTGCCGGTTGCTGGAGTGACATATTTATCGGTTTCTAAATTACGCATAGCAGGGGCTGTAGTTACGTCTTGTTTCGGCGCCTTGGAACATTGTGGTCACGTCCGTAATGGGCTGTTGGACCATAAATAAATGGCGTCTCGCATCTCATCTTGTCCCATCGTTTCTACCGAAGACTCCTTTTGGCTCTTTGAATGTTTGGCTGTTAGGTATCCAGCCGTGTCTCGGAAAAAGGAAGATGGCTCGTTTAGCATGCACGAATTCGCCTTACTCGTCGACACGAGTCACCGGATACTTTCGATGATCGTTTTAGCATTTTAAAAGCATTCCTGAGCCCATATAGATTTTTCGAGCGATTGTGTTCGAAGAGAACGAGATCGCAACGTTAAGCAGCCACTGGGCTCGTAAAAGGGTTACACACGGCTTCCGATTCTCGATAAGCTGTCATGCTCGCCTAATCTCATTTGTCAAATATCCATAGTCAATAACTCCATCACTCTAATACATTCTAATCAATTTAGCTTGTGTAATACCTGGTTTGCGAATTATAAAATTTATTTACTGATTCTATCATTTTAGGAATTAATAAATGATAAATAATTACAAATTAATACTAATAATGTAAAGGGTTATCATCGCGGCAAATAGACCGTACACTAACTTCAAGTGAGTTCAGTCAGTTCATGAGAATGCAAGTGACTACCTGGCAGTGACTGCAAGGAAGGTGAACACCAGACTTCACGAGTTGTTCACGTATTGTGATACGACGTTTGTCTGGAAAATATCCAACCTTCTGGATTTGCAGGAGTGAGAGTTATTTCTGGTCAATGGCGATAATATACCCGTCAAAGTACTCCTCTTTGGAAGTCACAACCTTCTACCAGCGATCCTCCCACTTTCAGAAGCACTCCCTAAAGTGACCTTTCGGAATAGCTCACAGCCGCTTCGTCGCATTTTGTTATTTTTCCTGTATGTCTTGAAATATTTTTCCTTATAGAGGATAATTTACTTGGGAAAATAGTCCGAAATTAATATAAACTAGGTCAGGGCTGCATAATGGCTGCCGAAGTTTCACAAGGCCGTGTTTGACTAGAAATTTCGGAATAAATTGCGATGAGCGGGTACGTGCGTTGTCGTGGTGAACGGCTCAGTCGTCTTCCTCTATCTGTTTAACTCTTAGGCAACAATTTCCATTCATTAAGCGAGCAAGTTTATTACTTTCCACTGAAGTACGATCATTTTTAAATCAGCTAAACCCTAAACAACACTGTAAAAACTAGATATACCTTTTTTTGCAGTATCATTTTTTTCGTCTCCTGTTTTTGAATAGGATAATTTCATGCTGTTATTTTCATTTCAAAACAAACTATGCTTACATACAAATGCGACGCGTACATTTTATGACATTTACGTAACTACACTCGAACTTGGCGAAAAAAACATTAGCATAGCGATAATGCGCTATGTCCTGAAGACATTTCAGCATAACTTTTAACAACATAACCTTTATTTCCTCATCCTTCATTTCCCATAACTTCCCCGATTTTCCCTCTCCTCATTTCCCCTAACTTCCCCTACTTCTCCACTAATTTCACCATTTCCCTTGCTCCCTCTCCACTCATTTCCTCTCATTTCATCTCACTTCCCGTACTTTCCCTCCCACTACTTTTTGTTACTTCCACTACTTTCCTTCAACTCATATTATCTCACTACCCCTGATTAGAAAAAAGTACGACGGACGGACGGATGAATGGGTGTGAGCCGGACAGATGGACACCCGACCGTAACTATAAGGGTTTCTGCCCGGGGCTACGAAACCCTAAAATGATGACTTTTTAATCAAATAGATGAATTTTCAACAAAATAATTCAATTTTCCGCAAATAGCACCATATTCAGTGAAAGGAAATGAATTGTGAATCAAAGCTACAGTAGTCTTTTCAATGAAAAAGAATTCACTTTTAACCAAAAAGATTCCTGCTTTTCAAAACAATTCTTGGCTATTTCCCGTCGATAAAAATTGTAGTATACTTCCCGATTTCCCCGGTCAATGCCCACTGGCTACCATGTTCTTACTTTGAATATGAGTTTAATTCTTTTTAATATAGAAAACGAATGTCTAATCCGATTCAGAGATGAAAAACGAGTAGCGAATCATGTTCATGGATCGCTATCACATACCTCGTCAAAGATCTCTATCGGGAACAAGCGCACTTTTATATATGTGTAACACGTGCACAATAACCATGCGGTAAGTCGCTCGGCTGGACGCCTTGAATCAGATGAAGCACTTTGGATAGCCTCTCTTGCTGAAACCCGGTGGTCACCTTTACGACACTCTAAAGCAAGATGATAAATAAGCATTATTTGCACAATATTCTTTTATTTTCCAAAAGTTACGAGTTACGACCGGTTTCATCAAAATCACTCTTTTTCTATACCCAGCCCGAAGCCTAAACCAGGAGGGCACAACTCGACCACTGGATTTGCAAGACACAAGGTTTTTATTGCTGGTTGTAAAATAAAAATGTTCAACAGGATTTTGAATTTATTAAACTGGTGAAAACATTATTAAATTTATTTTCAAACTTTATTGCCATCATTTCAGAGCTGCAAAATAACCAGATTTGAGAGTATCTGATATGTGAAAGACATACACTACCTGTCCCAATTAGGTCCACTCACAACAATTGTATTGAAAACACGCTTGCCTTCGAAAGTGGATAAATCAGCAAAAATGAAAATATACTCATTTTTCAAAAATGGCACGTGATAAAAAAAAACAGTATAGCATTCGTATTTTGAGTGGTATAAAATTTTATATGAATGATTTTTGAAAAGAAAATAGTACGTTTCGATACGTGTGTGAGAGGTGATTATTTAGCACACGAGACGTTTTTCGCACGAACGAAGCCAGTGAGAAAAGTCAAGTGTGTTAAAAATCACCTTTCACACAAGTATCGAACACTATTTTATACCACGAAAGCCGAAAAATCATGTCAAAGTTGAGACTTTGAAGTTGGAGTGGTATAAATAATTTTAATCCACTGGAACCTGGAACTGTCTATCTCGCATTTACTATATTCCTAGAACTGATGGTCACTGTAGTTTCGCGAGTAGCACCACTCACAACGAGTTATTTGCATTGGGTTACGTCAGGCGTCCAAATTCAATAGAAAGAATTAATACGGTCCGGCCTGTTTACGTTTGGATGTCCTAGAAATAGTAATTAATTAATTCGCTTTGTCCACATTGAAGCTGCTATTTTTCTGCTTGCTTTTCGGGGTTTTTTTCTCGAGACTTTTTTGGTATTGTCAATTACAGATATTACATTGCTAGGAAAAAATCTATCCAATCACTTTAAAAGTCTCTTGATATTCCTGATACGATACTTATTAATAATATTTATCATCTTTAAGATATCTATAATTTCAATTTAAAATGATAGTTTTGAATGTGCAATTCTAAAATCATTTATTTTATACGGCCTTGCCACTAATTTTGTTTTTTTTTTGCTTTAAAAGCTCAGATTCGAAAATATTTAATTAAAAATTTCTTATTTATTGGAGGTTTCCCATTTTTAAATCTAGAAGTTTTAAATTTAAATATTAAAAATGTCAGGATAATTTTACGATCAAAATTTTAAACATTGAAAATGTTCATATAGACAGTCTCGATAGTGAGTTTTAAATACAGTAATTTTAGATGTAAATATTCTAAATTATTAAAATGTCTACATTGTATTTCTACAATATTTGGTTAAATTTAAATATGCGATGGCGGTCATTCAAAAACTACACTCAAAAAATTTCTGGGCCAATCAACCAAAATTCTACTCTCTCAATCTGAATCAGCGACCAGCATACCGTTAATTCAAATCACCGTATAAACGCTGCTAAAACAGCGAGATGTACCTGCTGCTAATCAGTGAAACTTCACTGATTAGCAGCTAAATTTCGCTGATTTGGCAGCGTATATACGCTGGTTTGAATTAGTGGTAAACTTATCGCTGATTCAAATTTAGAGAGTAGTTAAATATGCCCTTACTATTTCTTCTGGTTAAATTAATCAGAATTCTGATTGTTTTAATCAGAATTTCTGGTCAATTTAACCAGAATTCTGGTTGCTCTAACCAGAAAAATAGCAAAGGGGATAGTTAACCAGAATTCTTGTTAATTTAACCAGACCTTTTTTTGCGTGTATGTTATACTGCCGGGGGCGGGTGGGTTAACAGGTTTTGTGACTATTTATGACGTAGGGTTGGAAGGGCTAACAGAGAATCTGACACCACACATGGAAAATATTAATGTTCAATACCCTAATTTCCGTTTTTTAAATAATTTAATATATCCACTTTTTCCTCTGCTTTCAAATAACTTTTCCTTTATTTAATTTTCTTCTCAAATTCGATTTCAATTAAAAGAAACCAAAAACAAAACCCATCTATTTTCCGTTAAAAGTAAATTATTTAGAATTCAAAAGTCTATTATTATATTTTTGCTTCAATCTTTTTTTGTTAAAATTTCTACTATTTAGTTGAATACTTAACTCAGGGGTCTCCAAAGGTAGATCCTGTATCTACTAGCGATTCCAGGCCAGTAGGTCGGATCTACTCGGCTCTGACCCAGAACTGTCAAAATCCTTTACCTTTTTTTAGCACCTTGGAACCCTTAAACTCGAGACCCTACATTATATTAGAAACTTCACGCTATAATTGGAATTTTTACGGTAAAATTGAGAATTGCGAAAGGAAATTGTCAATGTTTAGGTTTTGTTACTTTAATAATATTAAATGAAATATTCAATGTAATTTTAACCAATTATATTCCCAATTTAAATTAACTAAAAATCAATTTGTTTATGAATAATTCAAAATTTTACTTTTAAATTAAGATTTAAGTTTATTAAAAATATGTGTTAATTTTATAATTATTATATTTACATAAACAATTATATTCCAATAAAATAAAGCAATTTAAAATAATCATCCTGATATTAAAACGATAATAAATTTTTAAATCCATAATAACCAATTTTTGAATATTAAGAGTTTAAGAAATTGTTAAATGGACCTAAATAATTTATAACATTATCAAATCTAGAACATAAACAAAAACAAATAAATTACAATTTAAACTCCGTAAAAAAGATAATGACAGATGTTATTTATAGCTTAAAACCTTTAAAATTAACAAATTTGAAATACTCTTAATTTGAATGATTAAAAATTTCTACTAATTTCAAGCAGTGACTGCATTCCTAACAACAGGCCTCGGAATCACCAGACTATTAAACTATTTTACACTTTTTTAAACAATGGCACTATTTTCTACTATTTCGAAAAAATACACTAAATACACTATTTCCAAACAAAAAAGTCAAATTTTCAACTAAAAAACTGAATTTTCAACAAAATACATCAACTTTTATCCAAATAGTTGAATTTTCAACTAAGAAGAGTAATTTTCTATAAAAATGCTAAATTTTCAACAAAATACAACAACTTTTAACAGAATACTTGAATTTTCAACCAAAAAGAATAAATTTCTATCAAAAAGGGTGAATTTTTAACAAATTACGTAAATTATATACTAAATAATTATAACAATTGATGTGATTTTATTCCAAATTTAATTTAATTATTTTTCATACTATTTTTGGCATTACAAATTTTTAACGAAAAAAAGTTTCATTTTGAAATTAAAATATATCAATTTTTACCACAAAATGGAGAAGGTATATTTTCATTTGGGATAATTAAATTTCAATAAAGAAGAAAAAAATTTCTACAGATCATTTTCATTATTTACGAAATCTGTAGTTCAATTTTCTATCGAATTGTTGATTTTTTTAGTCAAAAATACGAATTTTCTACAAAACATTTAAGTTTTCGACCCGAAAAAGCGATTTTTCAGTCCTAACAGAATTTTCGGAAAAAATAAACAAAAATTAAAATTAAAAATTAAAACAAACTTTAAAGCTTGAACCGCATCGAATTGACAATTATTTTTATTTAAAAGTAAAATTTGTTTAATAATTCAATTTTAATCCGTTTAATTAGCTTTGAATTTGAATGATAACATTTTGTACAAGATTGGCATTATTAATGTTGCAAAAATTCATTTGTAAACAACTGTCCGAAATTACTCAGTTTAAAATTTTAAATACTTTAAATAAAATAAAAGTTCCGTTAAGTAGTACCAAAAAAAAGATTCCTCCAGGTTCAACTTTCAGAACCGAGCCCTTCCAAATGAGTTTCCTTTTGTGTGGGGTCATACATTTTATCTCAATTTCCCGTCGAAAAAAAATTGGTAGATCTTCAAAAAGGTCGAGCAATCCTGGGTCACGCTGCACGCTAACTATCTTCTACAAAATTCGTTTTTTTAATTGAAAATTAATTTACTTAACTTAAAATTTAACTAATTGATTTTTTATTTAAAATTGATAGTTTTTAGTTGCGTCCTTTTTTTATAGAAAATTCGTATTTTTTGTTGTTGTGGAAAATTGATCTTCTTTTGATTTTATATTCCTCTTTTTTGGTAGAAAATTTCTTGTTTAAAAACCCAATCGTCTTCTAATAAATTCGTCTGTTTGGTTGGATGATTCAAGTATTTTTGGAAAAATGCATTTATTTGTGGCTGAAGTTTAAATCTTTTTTGTGAATTATTTGGTTGTAAATGCAATTATTTAATCGAAAATAATTTTTTTTTTATAAATTTGAACTTTCGGACTGAAACATTATCCTTCTTGCGGTTAAAAATTCATCTTATACTTTATAGTTTATAGAGTTTAAAATTCAACTATTTGCTGAAAAATTTGACTTTTTAGCTGATAACTCAATTCTTCCGTTGAAAGTTATAATCTTTTCTGCTTGAATATTTATCTATTTTGTTCAAAATGCAATATATTTCAGCTTAAAATCGTAAGCATTTAATATTGAATTCAATGTTACACATGTACATTAATTTTATTTTAAAAAGACTTATTCCCTTATTATCCGCCTATTTTCGTGCAAAATTGCCACATTTTTCCTGTTTTGAAAGCATTTAGAGATGTGAAGATTGTTAAAATATTATGTTTGCATTTGTGAAATCAAAAGGGGCGAGGCGGGTACGCTTTGTTTGTGACCTGCAACGAAGAAGGCGAGGGGTAGAAAAAGTTTTGAAAGCATATGGTAGTGTAAGTCGTGCGCTAAAAAATCCTTACATTTAAAACAAGTTATTCTTAAAAATAAGAGAGTATAATTTTCATGGGACAAGTTTCCATCGTTTTATTTGGTTATTTTTACCCTTATATTTTAAATACTAAGAAATCAAAATCCAGAAACGTAAACGGGCGCTTCGCGTGCGTGCATTTGCTGCTAACATAAATGATAAAAAATGAAGGAAGATTAATATCTTTGATCAGTTCCTCTTCACGTGGTCATAAATTCGATCCAAATGGCTGTTTTTTCTTTGAAAATCTACGTGGATGTGAACTCGAAAGGTTCTTCATTTTTTTACCCCCTTCCAACTTTTCTCATCACTTTCTACGCCCACCTTGCAGAGCAGATACGATCTTCCTGAACTGCTCCTGGACAGAGGCAAACCACCCGGTGCGATGGTCGATGGACCCCGAAGACCATCCATGGGAGTTGGGACCGGATAGGCAAGTAAAAGGTAAAAAGTATGTGCGTGTGTGGGCAACGAGGTGTCGCTCGACAGACAAAGTGGCGCCGTGAGTTGTCGCAACAGGGTAAAGACGTCCCGTCGTTGTACAAAAGCAACAAAAGCGTCAGTCTGTATTATTGTCTTTGTTATATCTTACCTATCTGACGTTTCGTCTACCATTCAAAAGTCCTGCCATTTTTTCCTGTCCGGAAGAAAGTCAGATATGTTCATTCACGAGAGGAGAGGACGTGAAACCAAAACCAAGTTAGGGTGGACGAAGGTAAATGGACGAGATGAGAAAAACGACTTTTTCAATATATACCATTCCAACTATTGCAATTGTATAATCGGCCTAAGGAAAAAGAATACGGACTCGATAGCATCGAAAATTGTCTACGAAAGTAGGAAACTTCTTAAACATTATTTGTATAAATTTTCTAATATGAATCTATATCAATCTATTTCGTGTTACAATACAAATACTATTAAATTTAAAAACATTTTGAAAAAAATTTCAACTATAAAAAGATTTCAAATTTAAAAAACAACATTTTTTAATATTGAAGGGTTCAATTTACAATATTTTTGGATTTCAGATGCCGTGAATTATAATTTTTACTTAAGAACAAGGAATTTTAGCAAAGAATTATAATTTTGAATTGACACTCAGAGAAATGGTTGGTTGGTACATCCATTTTTTGTTGGATAAGA
>JAWWLR010000034.1:26155156-26168330 GCA_035041075.1 Acraspis erinacei | reverse complement strand
CACACTAATCCCCTCCCCCGCCGAGTGAGTCACGCCTACCCCGAAAGGGAAACGGCTTAATGGTGTAATAATAATTTAAGGCCTAAGGTGGGCTTACGTTATGTTTAAAACTTAGACATAGGAATCTAATTCAATCTACAAGCTTATTCATCGTCTTGAACTAAGGTTCAAGAATTTATATTTTGTGTACTTATCTTCTAAATTTTATTTTTTAGAAATTAAATTTTTAGTAACTTTGTATGCCGGATCAAAAAAGGTAATTTTAATCATTTCTTCATTTCTGCAAGTTTCGAATTCTAAAATTCCTATTTTTAATGCTTCAGTTTTGAAATATATCATTTTTCCGACATTAAATGAAAAATGCTTTAATTTTAAACCCTTATAATTTACTATAATTAATTTATAATAATTAATAATTATGCCTTCTATTATTAACAGCATTATATTACTACATTTCTATTAAACTCAAAAAAGGAACTTCAGAAAAGCACACAATGTTCAACATATGTATAGTATGCACTGTGGCACAAAATAATGTAATACCAGCAAATGAGAACAGCACACATACATTTCTAATTAAACTATGTTTCTAATGTCTGGGATTGTATAATATAAAAATATATTCTCTAAATTTGAACCTTTAATGTTGTTAGTTCGTTCAATCAGTGACTGAATTCTATAGCTATAAATCAGTTATTTTTACTTTTGAATCAGTGACTTTAATTGATTTGTCAGTAAATGTAATTAATTCATGAATAGAATTCAGTCACTAATTGAAATTAGTCAACATTTTCACTGATTCAAATTTATAGAGTTCATAATGGAGGCACGCGTACATCTCGGATACAAAATTTAATTCCAACGTAAATTAGGTTCGGTTCTTTCAAAATCAGTTATCTAAGAGAAAATAACCTTTTGAAATTATAAAAAAAAAACGGTCGTGAATTTACCGCGGTTCTACTGAAAGACATTGTCATTTTTATAGATGGCAGTTGCTTCCAGTGGGACTCTACGTTGGCTGTTTAACCCTTTTCTATACATATGCAGTCAAACCTGGATTTAATGTCAATTTTGTGGCTGAGCGTGACATTAAATCGAGGGTCTCATAACTATTTTGTTTCTCCTGCTTTGTCTCTCTTTTGTTGCTATCTCTGTTTTGTAACGCCTGAGTGAGCATCGCACATCCCCCGCAGCTCTCCTCGCCAATCCCCAACTTCGCGACGTCAATTCTCGGAAACACTAAATAGAGAAACACTAAATCCAGATTCGACTGTTTATTCAAAATTATAAGATTGCAAAACACTGAACTAAATTATTAGCCAAGGAAAGCAAAGATAAAATCAGAACAGCAGAAGATTTCAAAACGAATTTGAAGGAAGCAGAAAAATATTTTATTAATTGGCGATTACCAATATACAGAGAGGTTGACTTTTTAAGTTAAGGAATTATTAGGAGATGACGCTATAGGCCATAGGGCACCACAACTGCAATATACAACACGAGCAATATAGAACACGAGCGGCTTCGAGTACTCGAAAGTTTCGGGTCCTCGAAAGTTTAGAGTTCTCAAAGACATTCCAGTACTCGAAAGTTTGGAGTTATCGAAGAAATTCGGGTATTCGAAAGTTTCGAGTTCTTGAAGTCATTCGAGTACACGTAATGTTTCGAGCTTTTTGGAAAGCTCGATCTCGACTCTACTCGACTCGAACCAGATCGATCTCAGCTCGGCTCGACTCGGAAGCTAACAAGCTCGACTCGTCTCGTCCGAACTTCGAGTTTCGAGTTTTTTGCACACCACTAATAATTAAGAACTTAAAAAATGGTAAGGCTGCTGGTATGGAGAGTATTAACGCTGAAATGCTTTAATACGGTGGCGAATGCTTACCTCGCAGGTAGTGCGACTTGATAAATTTATGTATCGAGATGGGAGAAGTTGGAGAAAGCTGAAAAAAACGATTATTTTACCCATATAGAAAGGAAAGTAAGATAAATGCAACTGCAATAATTACGGAGGTATCAGCTTATTATGTACCGTAAGAAATATATATTCGAATATATTTATTCCTAAGCTCATTAAAATAACAGAAGATATATGGGATGTCCAAAAGTGGATTTATTCCTCATGACTATTCATAATATTCATGGATAAGTTTCTAAGAATGGCCCTCCACGACGAAGAAGGTTTATATCTCAAGACAGTGAGGGTACGTGGGTTAGCATTTGCAGATGATAAGGTTTTTATGGAAGATTCAATCAGAGACTTTCAAAGAATGTTGAGCAAACCGAATACAAGCATAAAAAATGGGCCTCAAAATTAACGACAATGAAACAAAAATTATAGTGTTTTAAGGAAAGGGTTAGAAAACAATGTGCACCATTGTCCTAAAGGATGAGAGGATAGAACAAGGTGATAAGTACATATAGCTTGGTAGTCTATCTATTCACTAGTGACGCAAAGATAGATGGGAAGTTATACAGGCATATAAACGAAAGGTAAGACGGTTATCGGTAGAGCAGGGCCCACTATTAGAAGTAAAAATATATCAAGTTAAAGCTAAAAGGGAAATACATAATTCTATATTTAAACCGCCTGCGATGTAAGGTAGTTAGACCCTTCCTCGCCGAATGAGTCACGCTTACCCCGAAAGGTAAATGGCTTAATGACCATTAAGATTTGACCATTTTTTCATAATAATTTTTAAATCATTTTATTTATTTAATGATTTTAGAATATGTAGAAAAATGTATCACGAGCTCAGCTGGGATTCGAACGAAGGTCTATCAAAATTTGTGGTAAGATTACAATCTGCATTTTTCGATCGTGGCTTGTAAATGGCTACGTGTTCTTTTGAATGTATCCTTTAATAAATAACAAAGTTCATTTCGTTTCCAATTAGTTAATTTATAAATGAAAAAAAATTCCTACGTCCTATAAGCAACAGGGAATTTTTAGAAAACCGCCAAGTTTGTGGTCCGGTTAAAATCCGAATTTTTCTATGTTGGCCTATTAATGGCTACAGCTTCTTTGGAATTTATTTTTTAGTTTAGAACACAGTTTATTTGTCTTCCATGCAGTGACTTTCATGGAGAAGACAATATATTCTTTTTAAATTAGTGTATCAAAACATAAGATAAAGGAACAATTATTCTACAGAATGTACAGCAGTGTGTATTTTTTTAAAGAATGTTCATGCAATAATCCCATTTTCAATAAAAATGTTAGTTATCTTCGTGCACACTATCGCCCTCGTTTTTTACGATTATATCAGGATAGTAGCAATATACTATATATCAACTCGGCAAAATGCTTCACACTATAGAAAGTTTAGATTACACACAGCTTTGCAAAATACTATAAACTGAAGAAGCAACTGTCAATAAATCGATGAAAACTGCAGTTAAAACATAAAGGTGCCATCTCCTGAATAGGCCCCATGTTGGCTCTGATTGTACTTACAACAATAGTATAAATGACTTGGGCGTATTTTGTAGGGCTCTCGGAAGTGCCTAATAGGTTTTGTGTCTCGCCGATTAACGTTGTGGATGACATTCATAACCAAGAGAATATTGGTGTCCTCGTTGATTTAATAAAGCTCAACTTGTTCGAACCAACGCAGCTTTTCCTAGGGGCCGAGGGTTGCAATTGCTGATCTCAAGAATGAATTTAAAAAGTGGAGAAAAAAATCTGAAAACTGGTTCCCCTTTCGTCTAGTCTAGTGAGTCTAGGATTCAGAAACTAGGTTTAGGTTTTCATGTCTTCACCAGGGCAGTTACGACACACACTAAATAATGTCTCTCGTATCCATGATTACATGTGCATGTAAACCTGGGACCAGAGAAGTCTCACAATGAGAATTGAGTTTCATAACCGGGAAGCGGGACAATGTGCCGAAATTGCGTTACAACGAGGGTCCGGATTTATACTTCGTACCGTTGATGGTCTCGTGGTGGAATAGGCAACTGGGACATGTGTTTTCTACTTGTTGCAAGGGAATAATTACCCCTTGTGTGGCAAAAAATGACAATAATGGCCCATAATTCCTCCAAAGGTCCACGTCGCGCCTTTTGCGGCCTTTCGGATAATTTCGTCACGGATACCATGCATGGTGTGATCCCATGGGGTGAAAAGAATCAGGAAACGTAAGTTCTCTGGAAAGTATTGAAGGGGATAAATCCAGTTTTTCGCGTCGATGAATAACGGACCTGACTTCTTTCAATTTATTTGTATACATTCCTTTCCTAAATCGAAAACATATCACTCATCTCGCGTTGTAAACTTTCTTCAATTACAGCAGTCATCACAGTACCTATTAGAGTTAAAAAAAAGTGAATTGGTGAATTCTTTTCTCGAAATTTTTTGGCGAATAAGTGACCAGAAAAGTTCTTTATAGGTCAGAAAAACACGTAAGAAGTTGCCTATGGTAATGTGGGATGTATCTCAACTTACAGTTTCTGATAAAAAGCAAAATTTTGCCAGGGGCGTCTGAATTTTTTTTTTCTTAAATTCAAAAAAATCGAAATTTCAGGTTTTTCTCGAAAGCGATACGATATAGAATTTTTTGTTGAGAAACTCAATTTATTAGTTTTAAGGGGGAATTGTGTGTTTTTTAGTTATATTATAAGTGAAAAATTGATGGAAAATAAGTATTATGACTCGAATATTCTCAATATAATTATCTATTTTTAAAGGTTATCCTTTTATGATGATAATAAAAGTGTGTGGATATGTCAAATTAAATATTTCAGTTTTCTCAAGGAAAAGTATAAGCAGTTCATTTTATAAGAATTTTTTTAAGGAATGATTTTGTTCTGTTGACTTTTTCTCATATATCGTATACTTTTCCAGAAAAATTTGAATTTTCGATTTTCTTAAATTTCAAACGGATTTTTTTTAATCAAACCTGGAAGAAATTTTGGTTTCCAGCGGATAATAGTTGAGAGACATCCCGCAGATACAAAATTAAGAAAGACATTTGCATTGTACGTACCTTTGACTTAGAGTAATATCAGGAAAACCTTGTGCCTTTTTCCCATTTTAAATGAGTGGGAAAACTCATGGTTTTTTATTCTTGAGGTCACATTTAATTAAATAATGTCTCTTTCTCATTGCGCGCAGCACGCGTGGCTCGTGAGTTTGAGCGCGCCTAGCCTGCGCTTTTCTTGGATCTCGTGCTTTGTGCTCGATAACATATTTAATTCGCGCTTCCCGTTTGATAAATTATTTACCTCGCGCTACACGCTCGGTCGTTGTACTCCCCCTACATTATTCAATAGACTTTTTAAAATTACTCCCCCTACATTATTCAATAGACTTTTTAAAATTAAATGTCAACAATCGACAACTGTAATAATTTGTTGAGTATAAATTCTTTTTTAATTATTATTTATTTTAGTTTAGCTTAGAATATTGTTACGCTTTCTAAAGCGTTCCAAAAATCTTTAAATGCGTCTTTATAAAAAAAAAGTTTAAGAATTACACAAATCTGCTTTCATAAACAGAAAACGCAAATAAACATAATTTTTGTTTCAAAACGAATCTAGACCCAGATATATACCACAAATATGATTCTTGCTGTATGAACTTGGTATTTTCGTTCTACTTCCGGCGTAACATATTGGGAAAAAAATCATAAGTTTGTTTCTAAAGTTTCATTTAAATAAATGTCATGGTCCAAATTCCAAAACTTTTTGGCTATAGGCAAATAACGTTGAGATTCTTAATAACCTATGAAATCTTTTTTTAACAAAATTCTTTCACAACAAGTGCACCCATTTCAATAGTTTTTCAAATAAATTGTTAAAGCTTAATAGTTTTTTTAAAGTGTATTTTTACGTAAAAAATACATCTTTTTATGAATTCTATGAATATAAAAATAATCTAAATATTATTTCCATTTCCTAAAAAAAAATACTTCTTAGTCTGATGTGGACATTACATAAAAGATCCATTTTCTCAAAACTGAATGTATACCAGAATTTTCTAGATTCTAAATCCACAAAATTCTATGAATTCAGCCTCTATGATCTTGTATCAAAACATTTCGCTCATAATAGCGAAAAATAGAAAAAGGAAAATTTTTTCAAAAATTGTAAATCTGATACAAATCATTCAATCAAAAAAATGCAAAACACATATTCTACAAGAATCCATAATTCGGAAGGATTATGACAAAAGGTATATTCTTGGACATTGGACGATCCTCCTGAATTATTGTAAAGTTCTGATCGTAGCTATTGAATTCACGTCCGGGTATTTGAGATTTCAGCTTTCAACACTGTAACATCTAAGCACTTTAGATCGTACTTTTGTCCAGTATTGTGTGCCCCCAAACATATAATTCTTCAAATGTCTATTGTCAAGGGGTTCGTTTATAGACGCTTTTCCACGCACATCTATTGTCTGCGAATCTATTGCCCTATGGCCTATGGATTTACTTTTTAACACCGGATATTCAATTGTTGGTCCCACTGCTTAGTGGCAAATTACACAGACTTTTGACCTGTTGAGAAAATCATTGTTGAACCCTCCTAACGCCAAAAGCCCAACGATCTGCACATTTATTTTGTTTTCTTATAAGATCACTCCATTTCTTTATACCAAACAATTTCTCTGATAAACTTGACATTTTCTTCCTAAAAAAGAATTTTTTAAATTGTTTTTAAGGATTTTTATTTACAAATGTTTTCCTTTTCCGTACACGAGTAAAAAAGTCCCATTGGAATCCCGGATAAAGTCCTATTGAAGTGCTAGGTATGAGACAAAACAGTACTAACGTACAAACTTTGCTACAAAAATTTAAAATTTTCATTTATGGACAAAAGTACTAGAAAAGTTCCATTTAATTCTTTTCGAATTTTTTACAAGTGCTGGTTGGATTTATGACGGATATTTTTGTTCCAAAATGGTACTCATGAAATAGAACTAAAGCACCAAAAAATTTGTCCCATTTAATCAGGTATTTTTATGAAAAAAATACTGGAAAAGTTTCAGTGATTTTTTCAACAAGACTCTTTCAGGACAAAACAGCGAAAAAGTCCCAATTAATATATTTTTTCTAAGTTGGATTTTCTTAGGACAAAAGTGCCAGAAAGGTTCAACTTAAAATTGAACTTTTCCAGTACATTCGTTCCAAAAATTATTCAGTACTTGTAAAATTTTCAAAATAAAGTTAAGTGAGAGATTTCTAATATATTTTTCCTTAAAAAAAGTCCAACAAAAATCCCATCAGCACTTGTAAAAATTTCAAAAAATAAAATAAAATAGAACTTATCTAGTATTTTGACCCCAAAAATGATTTAGAACTTATACAAGTTTTAAAAGTCTAAAGTGAGACTTGTCGGTACTTTTGATCTAAAAAAGTACTGTTCAAGAAAATTTGAAATTAAATTGGACTTTTGCGGTACTTTTGTTTTAAAAAAATCATGTTGCAACATGGAATATTTATTTTTAAGTCTTTTGGTGTTTCAGTCCTATTTCAGCAATACTTTTTGAAACAATTAAAATCCTATTTAAAATACAAAGAAATTAAGTGGGATTTTTGTGACATTTTTCTCCTACAAAAGTCCTATCAGCACTTGTAAACATTTCAAAAAAATAAAATGGAGGTTTCTATTTCTTTTGTCACTATTTTGACTTTGTTTCATACCTATGGGGATTGGGGACTTTATCCGGGATTCCAATGGAATCTCAATGGGACATTTTTTATTTGGGTTCCAACTCTAACTTCCCCATAATAAAATTGTGAAAGGTTTTAGAGTTTTTAGTCAGAAATAATGAAATTCGTCATAAAATATAGATGTGAAGTTGTAAACTTCTAAAATGAAAATTTGAAAGAGTTTCTCCTTGAAGCCGTATATTAAATTTACTGTCCAAAAAATGCCCAAAAGTCGCAAATCCAAAAGCGAAATTGGGATGCTATAAAGTTTCCGACAGAATAGAAAGTCAAAATTCCCCTTAAATTGCTTTATGGGGAAAACAATAAAAGCCAACGCGAAGACTAGCGATAAGAACTGCACCATAGTGGCAATTGACTTTACAACGGTTTCCCCAAAAGTTAAAATATCTATAAATTTAGGGTCAATAACGGGGCATTATTACGGACGTACAGAGGCAATTTCTGAAAATTTGAGAGATAGGCAATCAAAATATAGGGGCCCGGACCTTCGACCTTCGTCAAATGCCCACGTAATAAACAACTGAAATAGCGAAGAGTCGACCGGAAAGCTGTTGGGACTATGAAGAGTACAATCGATCATTATAAACCTGACTGGCTGCACTTTGGCATAGTGTTCAAAATGTCGAAGACCTAAATTTGGCAATAAATGGCCGTTTGAATTTCCTTTAAGTCCGTTGACTTCCTCACCAAAGGTCCTCTGTCTCCTTTGGGACCCTGACACGTTGGTATTCATAACTTTTCTTCAGGCACATTGGGAGCCTCGTTGACTTCTAGCCAAACACCTTTTGTGACCACCCATAGAACTTTCCTTCATGGACGTGGAGCCTCAAGAGCAATTATTATGGTCAATAGAAATTGGTACACTGTGCTCGTTCTAAATTTGCTTAACGGCTCCTTTTGAGCTATTTAGATTTTCTTGATAGTCCCCGAGTCAGGTGTGCATTTTACAATTCTAATGCGCCTTGTCGCCTGAGATGTGCCGACTGTAATTTCATCTTGGAGTTTCTTATTGTAAAATTGTCGATTTTACTGTATTGTATTGCATTTTCAAATAAATCATCATGGAAGATATTATAATAAAATTGTTTCAAACTTTGAAAAGTATGTATAAATTTTTCCCATTTTTTATGAACTTATAACAAAGATTTTCGGGTTGTGGAAGAATTAAATATTTATTATATTATAATATTATTTTGTATTATATATTTAAGGATATATTGGGTTATACTGTGTTAGGCTGTAAAATAAATTAAATGTAAAAGAATGTTTTTAATTCAATACAGTTTTTAAGTTATTAACAACATGAAAGTGCATTTATTCAAATTTGATTTAGCAAACGCATATCTCAATCATTATATATTCATGTTCTAAATTACAATTTATTGTGACATATAAAATCAGAACAGGCAGGGAAGAAATTTGTGTGTCAACTTAAAAATTGATAATCTAACTAATAATTAATGATATTCCGAACATGAAGAAACCATCATTATCTCGATTTTTTCAAAAAATGGATTTATCAGATTTTTCGTTTGTTTCTCAATTATTCGAGTTCCACATTCGTTTGTTTCTATAACATCTTTCATAGTCTTTTCATATCCATTTTTGCGTATAAAGATAAAAGCAAATATACTTTTACGAAATTTAAGATTACGAATAGTAATTTGCATGATCTAAAACGTATTCAGAAAAAGGGAATATAGGTTTTTCAACACTTTATTATTGTGAAATATAACATTTTAAATATTTGAATTTAGGGATTTAAAATAAAATAAATTAAAAAGATAATGTTTTTACAGAATTTAATGAAGACAGATAATTGTTCATATTATAAATTCTGAAACATATTTTTGGAATAATATTATTAGTCATTTTTTCAACAATAGATTTTGCAATTGAATTTTTTCTTATATGTCACATCTGACCAATTTTTTAAAAACTGTTTAGTTTTAGTAAGCCGTTGTTCATTTTTCCGGGCAAAACATTCCCTACCACTCTTTAGTATCCAATTTCAAAAATAAGTCAATAATCTTCAAATATATTTATTTGCTTAAAAAATGTTTTCTTTAACAAAGTTTTTAAATGATTTCAGCCATACAAAAATTTAATTTAAAAATTGGAAGCAGGAGTGTTGTAGAGAATATTTAATTGCAAAAAACAATATTAAACTAAATGTTTTTTTAAAGTTTTAATGTTTTGCAGTACAACTAATGATTCTTCTTTAAAATTCTATTACTAAGAATATTATTTCGATTGTTAAAATCATAAAAAAATGTTCAGAATTCCTGAAAACAAAACCAAGAATCCAGTATCGATCAAATTTGGATAACCACCATAAAATGTTCCTATTGAAACTTGAAAATAACAAATGACGAAAAACACTTTTTTCTCCTTAAAAAGAAAGGAAAATAATTTGCCTCCTTGAACAAAAATATATAAGAGGAAAGAAAAATAAAAAACTATTTTTTTCAGAGATATGATGTTTGTGATCAACCACCTTAAAGTATGTAAGCGTTATTAACCGTCGGATTAATGGTCAATAACCATCGCAATTACTTTATAATATAATTTGTAAATCTAATGATACTGCATGTGAATTCATCTCAAATCGGGAAAAATCTGCCGTAATTATTTTTGTAAGTGTTCCTTTTATCAATTTTCTGAACCAAGAATATATTTTATAGTTTTTACATTATCATCTCAATGAGAAGGTATTGGTTTGATGCGAAAAGTGAGTTTGACAGATTTCATTAAACCTGAACGTTTTCGAATTCACTGATTGAGAAAAAATGGAGTTTACTTCGGTGTCTGTCATTGTGGTTATAGTCGTTATAGTCTGTAAACACGGTAACTTTCGAAGGAAATATCCGATTGGATTTCCCTTCGAACACATTATCCTAAGGCCTCAAAAGATAGGACGATTCGTTGCCCAGCCATATTTAACCAATTTTTCTGATCTTATGCATCAAAAATTCGTTTTAAGCAATCTAAAATCAGGAGGGTAGCTACCGCCGTATCAGCTGTCTCAATGATACGGGGCCCCCGAGATCCAGAGGCTCTCAAATAAGAATTAATGAAGCACTCTTAAGAAACTTTTAAACTTAAAAGGGCCCCCAGAAATGTTGGTTCAGGGCCTACTCAGGGCTAGCTACGCCACTGTCTAAAAGTCCATGTTTCAGCAAAACTATACGAGATATGAAAAAATGTTCAGAAAAAAATGTTTCAACTCAGGAAGGTGATCAGAAGCATATTTGTCGGGTTAATCGTAAAAAATCTTATTTTAATTAAAAAATTCTGTTCCACGGTTCAATTATGACAAAAGTTTTTATGATTATAATACATAGTACATAATACATTATACATAATAAATAGTTAATACATTGTATCCCACCAAAAATTTTCGACAGATTTTAATATATTAAATTACTAATTTGTCTTCTATGAATGTACTTAAATATATTAAAATCTATCGACAATTTGGTGAGATAAAATGTTTCTCTTGCCTTTTTTTAGGTAAATTATATACTTTAACATACACGTATTATTTAAATGAGGGTAAAATTATTTCAACAAGTATTTTTTGTTAACAATTAAAAATTAGGTGACAAATTATTATGTGTTTTTAAATTATCGATTAATGTTTATCAAGGGAGGAAAAACTTTCAAGAAGCGTTAATAAAATGCTATATTTTTAATTCTGCGAAAGACCGATTTTTTTGTAATATATCATCGAGTTTACATATTAGATTTACATATGCTGGCCTTTTCCTATGTTAAATTATTGGGAAGCTTCGTGTTCTTTGCGCCACCCTTACATATCAACCGATTGGGCTCAAATTTGGATATCATTTTTTTGGGGCATTCGAAGAAAACTTGCGGGTTAAGCAAAGAAAGTCGAAAAGTATAAAAGAATAAGGGTCACCCTTATGCGCAATGTGCCCGATTTGAAGTGAATGGACCCTTCAATTTTTTACTAAAAATATTGGATGTCCTTTGCTTCAAGAACTGATAGACTCAATAGGTTTGCTTAACCTTAACCACATGAATTTACCTAATTCCTCAATTCGATAATCGGAGTCAAGCAGCGTTAGGCCCGGTTACATTCGGATGGGAGCCATCGTACTAAATAGGTTTATTATTTACCAGCTTTCACTTTTGAACTAAGATTATTATTATTATACTAGTAATTTCTGTATTCAATAAAAATAATCGAATCCTAAATTAATCGAAGAAAGATTCTATTTAATTAGCGAATGGAAAATTTATCAAAGCAAATCCAAATCTCTCCCAGCCTTTAAACTAGACAGTTTTGCAACCCTACAAAGACTTCTGAGCTTATTTTACTAAGTCTTTCATCTGCACAAGATTCGCGCTTGCTGGATTCCCCTGTTCCTCTTTTCTGTTCTCAACCAAAAAAAGTCAACACCAACCCTTTTAAACACCATAAGAACATAGGCCATATAGCCCTTTTAATTAATTACTTTCGTTTTGTGTATCGCGTGCATTTTTTGGCCTTTGAGCTTTTTTATTTTAAAAGAATGCTGGAGAAGTTTGGCTAACACTTAAACTCTTAAAGGGCGCATACGTGCGATTGACATAAGCTCGGCATTTCCTTTGCATCCCTGCGCAATTGCCCTGTATTCTGCATGCGTATGGGTATTTACGTAGGTAGGCACTTAGCTATCGTCACCACCTTTTTTCAATGCCAATTATCGCCGCCGCTTCGGTTAGTGCGACTCCTCTGCGGGCGTTCAGGCCACATATTTTTGCGCTATTTGTGCGCTTCCCTCAAAATATTAATACGTTAAACGTGATAAGAGGCAAAGGGTTGAAGGGAAAAGGTAAAAAGCCCCTTCAGCACCCGCCGCGCCGACTGTAATTGGCGTTTGCGGCTTTGAAGTCTGCGTTTTCCAGTCAGCTTTGTAACCGGGTGTCGAATAAACGACGCGATTAAATTACCATTTTCGATTTAGGGGAATTATTTTGAAACCTGCTAGAGTGGAGTCTCACTCCTAACAAAGCTAGGTTATTAAGTTGCACTTATTAGGAATCCAAGGAATTAGTAACTAACTTGAATCTTGTGTTTAGTTATTATAACCAAAAGCATAAGAGGATGTTTGAAACTTTGATTGTTTATGATATTTTATTGCACAATAAATTTGAATCTCTCCATTTACACTAGAACTAAGAGATAAGCAAAAAAATCTGAATCATTCAATATTTTAAATAAGGTATTTTTAGGACAAATATTTATGTGAACAGTCATAATGACACACAGCCTACTCAAAAATGTTAAAAACTACACAATTAAAATTGGGTAATGGTTGATTTGCTTGCAATAATAATAAAAAAAGGCTCCATTGGGATACCGGATAAAATCTAGACAAAAAAAATCCGCCCACTTTGCGGGCACATTCTCATCGCGCCCGGCTCGCTTCGCTCCCAAGTTTGAGCGCGCCTAGGGCGCGCGACTGTTGGTTCTCGCGCTTCGCGCTCGA
>JAWWLR010000034.1:25906505-25917047 GCA_035041075.1 Acraspis erinacei | reverse complement strand
TACCTTTTTAGACAACACATTTTTGTTGATTTTTGTTCCTTGTTTGTTTTCAATGTTATAAAAATGCATGTATTAAATTTGTATGCATCTAAATCCCCCCCTTTATATTACAATCATTGTAAATAATTGAATGAAAATGTTTAAACTCATTTTTAAGGAAAATAGTAATTTTTACTTACATGTTTCATATTTTTACATTATAGGGTAAGAGCACCAATTCTTAGCACCCCTCCAATTGTTTGCCCCCTTCTCTGATTTCGTAGATAATACATTTTTAGCATTTTTTGTATCAATTAATCTATTTCTACTATCATTTTCACACAGAATGCATATTGTTATTATTCAGTACAATGAAGTATGCATTCAAAATAAAAGAAAATCACTTACATTTTTGGCATTCAAATAATAGGGCTAAGGTTCCAAGAATTGGTGCTCTTATCATAAGTAACTTACTAAAATTTACGTATTGTATTTCGTAACTAACATACCGTATGTCAAATTCTTATAAAAAATGTGAAACAATAACAACAATAATAATAATTATTATAATATATATTATATATATAATAATAATTATTATTATACCATTAAGACAAATCCCTTTCGGGGTAATTATTATTTTCCTTAAGGTCATGTAAACTATAAAATAATTTTTTGCACTGAATTTTTCAATTTTTGAATTGGGATTCCGACTAGAAAATTTGGGAAATGAAATAGAAGCTACTAACGAACATTTCTATAAGCCTTCTATTTATTTTCCTACATTTTTAACTCGATATCTCAATTTGTTTAGACGTGAGTTGTTGCAAAATCAATGTACAAAAATAATTTGGGATATGACTCAAAAAATGAAGACAAATTTTTTTTTTATTTCAAAAATTTAAGTGTATAAAAACGTTCATTAGTGCCTTCTATTTAATTTCACAAATTTTAAACCTGATATCTCAATTCTGATGCGATTTTTTAAAATTTCATGCATAAAAAGGTACAACTCAGATTAGTGTGCGTATTCAGATTAGATTTTTTTGCTTTGAAATAAATCACCCTAATAGCTATACTATGACTGCATTTTTCAACCAATAGCAGCTTTCTTTTAACCCTTAAAAAAAGATAACCTTGAAAAGTAAATTTCTGCAACTTTATTTGTTTATATGTTTCACACCGAAATTACTTTAAAATTTTCTTTTACAATCTTCTTGTGAAAATGTATAGTTTTCATCATTCTTTCTTAGTGATAAAGAACAAAATTAAATTGTATATATTGAGAAGGATTCGAGGCCACGTCTGGCTTCGATTTTAGCTGTCTGAGATTTTCAAAATGCGTTAAAGCAGTGATTATTTTGGAACATGTATGCTCAATTACGCAGTAAGGACGCTTCAAAAGTTGAATACTTTTTTTTCGAGTCTTCTACAATAAAATTCGTTTAATTTATCAAAACAGCGCTATGTTAGTTATTCTTGAAATCAGCTGCGAAGGCCATTTCTGATTCAGTGACTACAGTTTCAGAGTAAAAATAACGTCAGGCGCGACTTTAATTAGTACTAAACACTAGGAAAACTTTGCTAGTAAATTCTGCATGTCTTTTGTAAAACGCAAGAAATTTACACTTGATTTTCTTTAATTTTTTTAGATGAAATTGGTACACTAGATATCATTTAAGGTGAATTGAATAAAATACCTTCATTTTTTATTTCTATATATTATTAAAATCAGTTACAAGTCATAATAAATCAATCAATTGGAATATACTATTATTGATTAACTGTTTCTTGTAGTCTGAAAATTGCAATGTATATATGTTAGTCAATTGAATTTTTCTACTAAGTATACACAATTACGCATTTATTGAGCACAATGTGCGGAAAGTTTAAATTTCTGTTTTTGATATTCTTTTTATTTATTTCTATACGTGACTAGAAAATGGAATTTTAATTTTAGTCTTCTTTGAAGGACTATGGTATTGTGTTTACTCCTTCTAATATTAAAGCAATTGTATACTCGAATTCCAATTAGTTGTACCGATTACTTGATCATTGTAAATCAGTTGTCAGATTAATTTGTAAATAGGAATCTAATCTATGTTCATTACAAACTGTTCTATTTGAGAAATTCCTTTATGTCTAATAAAGAAGCGAGAAAAATAAAAAATGGCCCTTGCATTTTCGATCGAAAATAACTCTCATCGTGGAAAAGCTACGTTTTAAAAAAACTTAGTTTTACTAAAACTTGGGTTTATTGAAACTTGTAGTTTTGTTCAATTAGGGCAACACAATTGACATTAGGGGCTGTGCATTGTTTTCTGTTAGTCAATTAAAATCTAATTTTGTACTTTCTGTTTACTGGAAAATTAAAATGAGTATCGTTTTTGCGCCTGGGAATTAGAGATCTTTTTGAATTAGGAGAAAAGGATATCAGAATTTTGTGAATTAATAAAATCGGGTGGAAATTAAAAGTTTCGTAGAATCTATTTGTATTGTATGTCTTTAAAGAATAACCTGATCATAATAAAAAAAGCTCTGTTAAACCTAATTCAAGTTGATATCTTCAGAGATCTAATCGTATTCAGAAATTATGGACGAAGAGAAACAAGAGAATGATAGCGATTGGTGGAGGGAAAGTAAGCGGAAACTGAGTTTAAGTTTTAAGAATTCTATTTTTCTTGTGACAGAAGATATAACAAGTGTTCAGAGCCAATAGGCTTTTAAAAAATTAACATTTGTAAAATCTTGTTCCAAAATGTGATCCCTTAAATAAAAAATATTTTCCTACTAGTAAATTATAAATTTGACAATTTTCGTTTCATTTCATATTCGATAACTATTTTGACGTTTCAAGGGACCATTTATTTATTTATAAATCTCTAAAGCGAACAAATTTTGGAAGCAGGATTTTTCTAGGTTAACGTAACGAGATATTCAAGAAATAGAATTGCATTAAAAATAAAATATAAATATGAACAGTTATAAGAATTTGTGTATGTGGAACTTGTATATTTTTTTTACAAAAATGTTCTCTTATCAAAAATTGTTGCATTTTGAAACTAAATTCTTCAAAATTCTACGTGAAATTAAGGTGGAATGTAGACCGATATTTCTTTGAAAAGAGAATATCGATATAGATTATAGAGTGCTATTGTTATAAGCATCTGGATGTCGGCCTTCGGCAAGAACGTTTTGATAAACATTGATTGACGGCTTCAGTTTATATATTCGAAAAAAGAAAAATATTGGTTAGGTCGTTTTAAAGCCCGAGGCTTTTGCGTTACTTTATCCAGGTTCCGGAACATTTTCCATCGATTATGGATGAAATGCTGCATAGTTATAGAAGGGTTGGAGCAGGATGCGAATGCAGAAACGAGACGAGAGGCGATAGCCGGTATTTTGCCAGTAATAATGTGACGGGTTTCCGATAAAGCCGTATTCGTCCACTGTCGACGAGATCAACAGAATCGACCGTTAGAACTTTGTAGACCAGGAAAAGGTCCCATGTGGTAAAAGAATTTCGAGAAGCTAATAAATTTATTTCGTTCTCTTCAAGAACAAAAAGTTGAAACGTTTTTCTTTTACGAAATGGAACCCAGACTGTAAGAGCTTTCAGTTTTTCCTCACAGAGTATCCTTTATCAAGAAATAAAAATGGTTTGCCTATTGCGAATGGGTGCTCTCTGTTCGAATCTTATAATTCAGATTTAAACTTGGAACGAAAATTGCTGAACAAAAAATTGCGGCTATACGAAAAAAGACATTCGTTTGTAGAGCATTGCCAAGATTCGCTCTGAGAATCTTACGTTGTGTTATTAAGTGCCTATAATATTTTGATAAACTAAAAAAAGAGTTATCGGATGTGATTGCTAAGTTTGATGACGGCGTTTGTCAAAACGATACGACTACTTGTGAGAAGGCGGTTTTATGGAGAGTGCGTATATTTCGACGGATTCTCTAGGGAAGGCGAATGAAATTTAATGTGTTTGATAGTATCAGGCACGAACAAAGTTTCAATAAAATACCTTTAAATCTTTCATCATAGAGGTTGAGTTAGGATCAGCGCGTCGCGGATCTTACAGTTATCAATATTATGTTATTTAAATTAATTACTATTAACACACGTTACTACTATTATAACAGCCTTTGTTTATTTAGTTATAATATGTATTAGTTATTTAGTTCTCTATCCTTTGTATATACTCGCAGAACTTAATAAAAATGCCCAAAAAAAAGTTTGTTTTCTTCATGTTAGTTTTCCTTAATTTTAGAAACTAGGCCAAGTAGTATTTTGAATAAAAAGTAGGTTCACTAGGTTTAAAATTTTTCATGAAATATTCATCAAGTAGAAAAATGAAAGTTTCAACTGTTTCAATTTATCTCAAGTATAAATTTAATTATAAAAACAGTTCTATTAGTAAAAGAACTTTTGGCCAGAAGAGTAAGAGTTTCTTAAAAAAAATGTTATATAAAAATTCTCTAATGTACCTGAGAAGTAAAGAAATTCTGATTATCTTAAGTATCAAATTTCTAATTTATTTTGCGTGGCTCTTGATAATTTCAAAAATCTTTAATTTGATATTTAGATAATATTTCCCCAATTGTAGCATTCCACATTCAGATAATTTCAAGAATTTCAAAATTGGTGCTGGGTTGCATTTCAATAAAATTGCTACAAGAAGTAAGTGTAACGCAAATATTTAATATTTTGAATGTATTATTAAAAGAAGCATCTATTTTGATTATTTAGAAGAAAGAAAATAGATAGTTTTCTCTGAGAAAATGATCAAAATAATGTTAATGTTCTAAATTATCGAAATTTTGTAAAAAATGATTAATGAATAAAGAATGGTTGTGCCTAGGTTCACCGAAATTCGATGAGAACAGAACAAATATTTTTGGTGAGTTCAGGGGAGGTGGAAAAGTGCGGCTGGTTTCACTGAAATTTGGTGAGCCTAGACACTTCGATAAATAGTATCAAAAATTTGATATGAAAGCGAAGCAGATAATACATTCCAGTTACAAAACAAAAAATAAAAAAAATATAAAACGAAATGTGAGTATATTTTAAAGGGTCTTGTCTTAGATATCCTGATTAAAATTAAAAGCTGTAATAAGTGGAAAATAGATTTCGCTGAATCTATTCATTATCTCGAGCACTTTCAATTTTATGGGCAAAACGCATTAAATTTTGGAAATTATAATCGGCATTGTAGTAGGATGAATAATTTATTAGCTGCTGGAAGGATGGTTTGTCCCACATAGAAAATTTCACCATGGCATTACCTACCTACAATTAAAAATTCATACCAGAAATAAGTATCTGCCTTCCTACTTATACATGAAAATACGGAAAAAGCTATCGCTAACAGATTCACTCCATGGTTCTCACTTTCACCGCCCTGGTGCGGAAAAATCTAAACTGGGCCATGTTAGGGCATTTTTCACTGATACAAAATTATCCTTAAGTCGTGCACCGTTTAAAAAAGATTCAAATAATATCTTGTTGATAAATTATATTTATTTCTAATGTTGTTCATTAAATCCACTCAATAGAGTATATTTAAAAAAGGTCATGACTATTTTAATAATTGAAATAATTATTCACAAAGCAAACAAAATTTAAGTTTTCAAGTAAAACAAAAATGTGGAAAAACAATACTGTTCTTGCGTTTTACTTGGTAAGAAAAAAACGGTATTAGCAAACATTTTCCATTGGGTTAGACCATTAGTAAGACCGTATTTTATTTATTGATATTTTTAGTAGACAAAGTACAGTGTAAATCGTAAGCAATAAGTGAATTTCAATAAAAAATATCTAGTTCTTCTGATCTTGAAAAGAATATAGATTATTATTAGAAAAACTTCACATTTTTAAATATAGAAAAATGATTTGAAAAATTAGTTTCTTTGCGAGGTTTCATCGTGTCAGAGGACAAGCCCGACTATAGAAAAATTATCAGCATCAAAATCCAAATGAAACTTCCTTTAAACCGAGAATCACCCCGAATATTCTTGGTCTCTTGATTTTGAATACTAATAAATTTTCTTCACTTGTTCTTTAGAAGTTACACAGGCGAAAAAAATTAGATTATGATCTGTAATCCTGATGTGAAATGAATTGAGAAAATTAAAAGATGAAAAGTGCCACTATAAGCTTTGAGGAGTAGATCATTACAACTTGTTTTCGTACCAGTTTGGACCGTCCATACCTGGTATGATGAAAACATTTTAAAATTCAGGCACCACCTGCATTCTTGCGTCTCCTGAGCAGTACGAGCTGAAAAAATCCCGATGTTAGTAACTTATCCAAATAGCTACAATGTGGGCATCCGCATGAAAAGGGCCCTTATGGACCGTTCTGGTTTATAGGAAATATTCACGTTTTTCTAAACTGAGGTAAAAATTATAATTTTTAGGGTTTGTTGTAACTGGAATTTGATATATTTCATGTTCGAAGAAAAAGCATAACACGTGTGTTTATCGCACTAGCCAAGTTTAGATGCGCTTTTCTCGAAAAACTATTTTTTGACGTTACAACTTAAAAATTATCCCGGTGACTCGTCTTTCAACTTAGGAGGTTCATTTCGGGCCGAAAATGCCAGGAATTCATTCAGCTATATGCCCCTAGACGTAACTCCATACCTGTCATAAGGGCCCTTTTCATGCGGACGCACATTAATAATTAATACAGTGAACCCTAGAGATAGGGCCCACTGATATAGTTCTTCCGAGAATTGACGACCCATTCTCAGAGTTTCACTGTATTTAAAAATATAAGAATAATTTCTACTTAAAGTGCAGATCAGTAGCACTTTCAGGCCGTACGTGAAAGATAGTGAATTTCCTTTGAAGTTTAGGAATTTAATGAATTTAATTTAATTTAATTTTATTTTTTTATTTTTTTTTTTATTTATTTAACTTAAATTCCTTTTTCCTTTAACTATTCACGTTCTTGGTAATCCACATCGTTTGCGGGAAACTCAAACTCCAAAATATCAGTCACTTTAATATTACTTCTACACATAACTTAGCATTGACGTATTCAGATAAAATGAGTTTTTCAGGGCTTCTACAAAATCCCAATTTTGAAATTCTCTGACTTGCACAAATTGCGTAAGACATACATAAAATACATTAATTTTCAATCAAATACTTAAATTTAAAACCAATGTGATGAGTCATCAATAAAAAAATAATAATTCTGAACCAACAGTGTAATAGTTGATATTTCCAACAAAATATTTCCATTTTCTATAAAAAAAATAGTTCAAGAAAACAACAAATACGAATTTTTGACAAAATAATTGAAGTTTCAACTAAAAAAGATACATTTTAAAGCAGAAACGGAATAGTTACTCTTTCATTTTAAATAATTCATTTTCGACGAAAAAAAAACGAATTTTAAACGAATTAATAACATTTTAAACCAAAGAAATTAGTATCTAAAATGAGGAATATTCAACCAAGAAAATTAATTTTAAACTAAATCTTTGAATTTTCAACCCAAAAGATGAACTTGTTGTCAAAAAGACCAATTTTCAAGAAAATACATCGATTTTCTTCTGAAAAAGATCAATCTTTTACCCAAAATAGAATGGTTGAATTTCCAGTTAGAAACGTAAATTGTTAACCAAGAAAAGACGAATATTCAATCAAATAAATTCCTTTTTAATGCAAATATAGAAGTTAAATTTTCAGTACAAAAATGAATTTTCAAGCAACTAATAATAAATACCCACTAAGTAGAAATTTACGACCTATGCTAAAAAGTGCTATTTTATGTATCGTTCGTACTACCTAAAATCGTACTTATGATGGCGGTATGATACAAATTAAATTTACCACGTAATACATCAATTTTCAACCAAGAAGATATAATATGAGTTTTAAATAAAAATTTTTTTTAACAAGAATAGTTCAATTTGTAAACAAAGAAATTAATTTTTCCTCAAAAACATTAATATTCTTCCCAAAAAATCCAATTTTCAACCAAATAATATATTTTCAACTAAAAAAGATAAATCTTTAACCAAGAATAGAATACTTGAATTTGCAGTTAGAAAAATAAATTTCCACCAAGAATGCATGAATATTCAAATAAGGAAATTAATTTTTATGCCAAAATAGAAGTTAGATTTTCAGTAAAAAATTAATTTTCAAGCAAATAAATATTTATTTTAGCACACCAGTTTATTACACCAGTCAATCACAAGTGCAAATAGATTGCATAGAATCCTAATCGAAAAACCCGAGAGGGTCCAGAGATGGAGTCCTTTAATGTGCGTGGGGTAAGAAGTTACTACTAAAATACCCTGAGTACCCTAAGTAATTTATAATAAATGCCCTAAGTAGAAATTTTACGACCTATGCTAAATAGTTTTATTTTAGGTATAGTTCGCAGTGCCTAAAAACTAACTTATGATGGCGGTGTGATAAAAAAATAAATTTCCCACGAAATAGATCCATTTTGAACCAAACAGATGAATTTTCAACCAAGACTATTAAACTTCTATCAAAAAACAATAACCTCAAAAAATTAATACTTAAATTTTCAGTTAAGAGATTAATTTTTAACTAAACTGATGAACCTCCCAGGAAAAAAAAACGATAGAGCGCGAATCGGTTCGAATTGCGTATCTGCATTCCCAGTTTGAAATAATGAAAATTCCCGGTAAGAAGAGAAGAATAGAGAAAAATGAATATTTTCAGATGTAAACGAAAGAGTGAGCATTATTTAGTTTTTCTGTATGTGCTAATTTTCCATCAGGAGAAGTGCCCAACGAAAGAATAGGTTTATCTCCAAAACCATTTATTTTCTATTTCCTTAACGATTGACACTTGTGTTATGTATTGCATGCTGGCGAAAATATTTTCCATACTTACATACTGTATTTTCGATTTATTTAATTCCCTCTAATATTTCCGTAAAATATTTTTACTTGCATAGTTTCTATTCCTTCGTGTACAACATAAGTTTGGAAACTTCAATTTTTTTGTCAATGTTATTTTTAATTCCATACTTACATGCATAGTTTCTATTCGTTTTTTTGGAATATAAGTTTGGAAATTTCTCTTTTTTTCGTCTGCCATAACAGTGAACTAATTTTAATTATAATATTTTATACTGTTTAAACAAATTATAGATTTGATAATATAGTAAATATTAATAAATTCATTTAATAATGTTGTGTAAGGTAAACAAAATTTATTTATCTTCAAACAGAATGATAAAAATATTCTTTGACAATACTGCAAATTTTATCTATTGACATAATTATTTTATATTTATACCTGATCTATTAAAAGGACTCGGTTTTTCGTCTTCAAAGTGACATTATTCTCTTTCTTTCTATTCTTTCTTTTGCATTCCTTTATTTTTTAATTCCTCTTAGTACGCTGCCGTTAAATTTTTCTTAGTGGATTAAAAAGAATAGATTCTACGATTCAGTAATGTGCACATGCGAATGAGAAGTATGAAGTAATAATTTTGAATAGGAAATGCAGATTAAACAAAAATTAAAGAAATTAAAATGAAATAATATTGTAATATATTATAATTGAGGCAGCGATTAATTTATAAATTCAATAATTATGAAGTTGTTATTCTATTTTTACAATAATTCCAAAGATTATCCTGTGTAGAAATGATATACAATTTCCACTGAAAGCGTCATTGACATTCACTTTATTCAGTGCACATGCTAATGGTTGCAGAGAGTTGCAATCCGCTCATATTTTCATCCCAAATTAAAGATAATTTCTATGAAATAAAACGTGAATAATAGTTTCTGTGAATTTGAGATTGTTATACGGTGAATGCAAAGTTTCATAACCTAACGATTGCTACTTATTAATTTTTCACTTTCAGTGATATTAAGATTTTATAAACGCTCTCGCGCTTCACACACGTTTTCATACGCTCAATGTGTACACTTTAACTACATTTTCTCAAATATCATAAGTATTATATATTAAATTGAAAACTGTGATTTAAACTTCTGAGGAATTACAGCCATAAATTGGAATTACAATTTTTTCCATTTGTTTGTATAGAAGTTTCTCAAACCACCTACAGCTTTGACGTCTACATTCTCATTACGACACTGCTGGCGCTTCCCGCTCGATAATTTGTCTTCAATTGAAAAATTTAATTGAGGTAATTTGTAAATCTTGTTAAAATCTACTAAAAATAACGCTTTAAGCTCACGGATATCTTAAAAACAAAAATTGCATATATTTGAAAATGATTTTGAAATGTTGAAAAGCATATAACTTTTTTAATTTTGATCAAAATAAAAAATGTCATCAGGATAATTTACCAGTCTTTTTGTCGTGAACCAGAAAATTTGGCAAAAAATGCTAAAACTCATAATTATCGAAAAATTTAACTGAAGTAGTTTCTTCATACATTTGATATATTAGATTTGTGTAAAGTTTGATACCCCCAGTTTTTGTCAAATATCCACGTTTTGAGACACCCTGATTCAGAAAAACACGTTTTTACGAATATGTATGTCTGTATGTATGTCTGTATGTCTGTCTGTTTCCACGATAACTT
>JAWWLR010000034.1:25840626-25851405 GCA_035041075.1 Acraspis erinacei | reverse complement strand
CTAATGGTACTGGACTTAGGTGAAAAATATTCAATCTTGATCAGATGTGATCAATTGTAAGGATCATATTTGATAGAGATAGATTGGACTCATTTAAGAAGCAGATTATTAAATTGGGGAGAAAACGGAATTGAATGAGCAAAACAAACCTTCAAGTCAAAAATATACAATGAAGACAAATGGTACTCAGTTTAGATGATGAATATTCAATAGATACAAATGGTACTGTGTTGAGTAGAAGAATGCTCAATAGATACAACGTGTGATAGTTGCGATGAAGCATATTAAAGATGAACAAATGGTTCCAGTAGTTGAGAAGAAAGAATTTAACAAATTAGTTTTTGATGAATAGTCTTCATTTTACATAAACAGTATCCATCTGAGACAAAGAGTAGTCATTACAAATACACCAGTAGGTAGTCAAATTACGTAAAATTTATTTCAGATGGTCAATATCCGACATTAATTATTGTGCGTATCAATACCATTATCATGGAAATGGAAAATATAATATTCGTTGTTTTGTATTCGACTTTATGCACAGAAATTAAATTTTATTAATTAGCTTTAGGTTAATGGTTATTGAAAGTGAAATAATACTAAAATAATTATATTCGAATAGAAAAAGTTAATAAGGTAAGATTGTTGAACATTAGAGGAATCAGGTTCCAGAACAGAATTTTGGAAAAAGCATTTTTCTCGAATGATCTCATCTCTTCATCCTTTAGGGACTTCTGTATTTTGAAAGCGGGATATGGATAAGTCTAATTCTATGATTTTTAAGGTCTTTTATAAGGTAATGTTTAGTGTTTTGATAGCAGCCTCCACATGGGTTAGAATATGAGATATTGCTAGGATAGATAATCTCAGAAGAGTCCTAAAGGGTGTTGGGTACTAGAACAGATTTTCGAAGAAAGTTCACAAATGTTCTCATATTTGAAATTTAGCATTGCTCAGGAACTTGTGATCATTAAGAAGAAGGTAACTTTATATGCATCTTCAATGTATAGCTTTTGACTATTTCTATAACATATTTCGCAATCATTTGAGGAATATTTAAATACTAAATACAATATAAATTTTGATAAAGGAATTTTGAATCCTAAACCCGAAAACAAAAGATGTAAATTCCTGTTTCATGTGAGGTGCAATTATTGAACCTTGTTTAATTTTTTTTGTATTTGAAAATGTATATAAGGTGCTTTATAATCCTTATTCCAGGGATTTCCACAAACCGATTGAGAAATAAATCATTACATAAAGGAATTTTGAATTCTCTACGCGAAAACCCTAAAGTTCAATTAAACAATTGTAGATGTATTCTGATTTGTGAAAAATAGACAATGCGGGTTATTACTATTAAAATAAATAATTTTCAAAATGTTCAGAGAGTATTGTTAACATCTAGACCAAGTGAATACCAAAGGATTATCCAGATTGTTGGGTGTTTGATGATTGTTTAGTGAAGTGGTTGCGTAAGCAGTAGGGGTCACAGGTCGAAGGAGAGTGGCGAGAGGACTGAACTTTCAAACGGTTCACGATAAGTTAGGTGTTATATTAATGTCTTGTACTCACCGGCAAGTAGACAGAGGAATCCTATGAAAAATATCAACTTCGGCGACATGATTGTCGTCAGCGGGACAGATTGCGTCTGGACAAGCCGCGCCCTCTCGCCCCTCTATATGTGCACCACCACTCCTTCACGATTCTCTGGAGGACTTTCACCTTCTGGATGGTGCCGCCACCTATCTCGAGTAATAGCTGAAGAAGCAGGGTGTTCTCCAAAGCCTGGTGACCACTGGTGACCATGAGAAAGGCTTTGGGAAAGAACCACAAAGCTCCAGGGAAACTAGGAAGCCTGGATCGTCTCTTTGGAGATCTGGAGTGCCAGTTTTTCTTCGAGGTTAATTTTTTTTATATGACTGAATTGGTCTAGCTTTCTTTGCGTTAAATATTACAGTAGTTACTTCTGCTTCTTTTGAATAGGATGATTTATTTGTGTCAGTAGGGTTCAGGTTTACGAAAGATTTTAATGGTTTGGGAAAGATATTGTTGTATTAGGAAATATGATGCTGAAAGTAGATAAGTAGTTTCGGATTTTATGAAGATGTTTTGCGAAAATTGAGATTTTTATGATAATTTTGACGATAATGATGATGGTAATGATCATGGATTTTGTATTTGTATAAGGGATTGAGGGAAGAGGTTATAGTTACTCAGGAGGAATTTAAATCTATTTATGTTTTTCCTCAGAGGGATAAAGAATTAGAACAACGATATCATTTTGTATCATGCCACAATTATCGATAATATTCCTAATACCTAATATTTTCTATTGTTAATCATTTTATACATTATTGTACTTTTAATCGCATAATATCGATGTCCATTGTAGGTCCTGATTGATTCTTGTGCTGAATTTTCTCCAAACTACGAAAATGACAGGTGCACATAGTAAATTCTTGGTCGAATTTTGGTTATTTAGTGATTTCTGTTTTTAAATAAAAAAACGCCATATCATTGAAAAGTATGAAAGTTTTTAAAGTATTTTTTCATAATCACTTAAATAAGTGTGATACGCAAATATTTTAGTCGTGCTGTACTTTGAAGATTATTTTAATTTATACAAAATTCGAAATAAATGCAAACTTTTTACGTTTGTGTACAAGAACCTTAGGAACATCATCGAATCATGACAGCGGGGGGTGTGCGCCTGTGTGTGGGTTCGGTCGAGGTTTCAATGCTAAAGCTTCCTTCTAAGCCTCTCCCTTTCTCGATTTGATGCTGTTACAAACCCTCTTACACACAGACGTGAAAGGTTTTTATTTATTTCGAATTTTGTACAAATTGAACTAATAGTATAACTAAGAAAAAATTGAAAAGAAATTATATTCATGATTAAATTACCTTCTAATTATCTATTAATGATTAATATCTCAAATATCTAATAAATCTTAAATAACCACCTGTTAATTATCTAATATATTTTAAAAAAATTTTGAAATGACAAAAAATGAACCGTCGAAATGGTGCTTCATTAAAACCCAATTTTTTGTTTTTCATGTAAACTTTCAATTAAATCAACATACACATACTAGAATTTACTATGTGCACCAGAAATTTTCGGGATTAGGATGAAATTCTGCACAAGAATCAAAATGTTTGCATCAGGTTCTAAACTTTATATAAAAGTGCTCTTAGATCCCAGATTAAAATAGATTAATGAATATTCCCTTTTCCTCGCAAATTAATGTTTCCTATTAAAACTAAAATAAGTATTTTCTTTTAACTTAAGAAACAACCATTTTTCTATTCAAATTTGAAAGTCTAATTTAAATTATTTAATCATGTCAGTCGAGAGAAGGCTTTATTCTCTGAAACAGGCTTAAATTTAATTTTCTTCTGCAGATGTGAGTTCTTTTGAGAAGCATCGTATTTCAACTGACTTTAACAGAAAGAGATATATCTGTAAAATTGAATCTTTGTGATTTCGTAATAGCAGAGTAAGGGAAAAATATTATTCTTAATTATAAGTATGAAGGTTCAATATTTTCCTAAATTATTTTTATATTCCAATTTAAGATTGCTGTGTCACATTTAAAACAGGCAATTGAAAACTATTATTTTTGTCACCATTTTATAAAAACCTTACATGATTATCTTTTTTGTAGAAAGATCTAATACTGGAATATTATTGAAGGAAAACTATTTTCTTTAATCTTGGTAAAGTGTCAAGAATAAAAAAGTACTTCAAAGACAATTCAAAAAATTAATGAAAATAAAAAATTTCTATGTTTACAAATACAACTGTTACTTTAAAAAGGAAACTAAAAGCGACGCGTATACAACAAACAAAAATGATTTAATTTATTTTAATAATATGGTTTAGCATTTACTGAATGTATTTTTAAATAGGTTGGATCTGTCTTACGTACAACCCAAAATTCCATTATTGCAAATCAGTTTGATGTACAATTGGTGATTTTCCATGCCCTTTTCGTTTTTACTTGGACTATTCTCAAAATTGAAAGTTTGGTACTGAACTTCTATTTTTGTGAATTTGTGACAAGACTAAAATTTTGAGTGTCTTCATTATATAAGTACATTGTTTAATAATTCGAAACCAACTGAAAGGTGAAACAGGCTTCGTCATGCGAAACGCGCGTTCTTCATGATAAACTCTTGCGTAAGACAGCGTACATCGACTTGTCCCAGTATCGTACAGAGATAATTCGGTTGGATCAAAGAAAAAAGAGAAAGAAAATAACTTACTTGGACGAGAGCGTGAGTCTCAACCTACAGAAAGAAAATATCGGCTAAGGCGGTATCAAAATAAGTGAAACTGACGCTATAAAAAACGCAAATACGAAATACGAATACATACAATTTTCCAAGAAATTAACAAACATAAATATTATAAAGTTTTTATTTGTAGAAACTTTATAAATGGCATAATTGCTAAATGCATATCTAACAATTTTTACATGAAAATGAACGTTAGGGTGGCTGAAAAAATGTTCGAATTTGGCAGCCCTGAAAATATTTACTTAAAATATGAAAATTATCCCTGAATTTCATATAGAAATTTTAATCTAAACTTTTAATCTAATGTATTTAGGATTCTTCTTCAGAGAAATTTAGATTAATTATCTTTAGTTACACTTTTACTGAAATTATCCGCATATTTGTTTCTGAGAATTCTACCAATACCACAATTTATAAAGCCTTGTATGGAAGTCAATTATAAAAAATGTTTTGATCATCTTTCTTAAAAAATATTCTAAACTTGCACGTTTCTTGATGGAATTGTTCAAGGCTTTTTGTACGATCACCAAATCCTCGAGCTAATCATAACAATATGTTCTATATATTTTGATAGCGATGTTTCCGCGTTACAGGTATCTATGTGATCCAGAAGCTTGAAAAACTTTTTTAATTATTAAAAAAATTTGAAATGATTTTATTATAAAAAATTAACATTGCTTCAGAAAAGTCTCAAAAGCAGCAAATGCAATTTTGGCAACAAAATTAAATTGTTTGTCATTCATGCACCTCTAGATTAACGAAGTGTCAAGGGACGGCGAAAATTTTTGCACTATAGTCGACACCCACCGAATTTTTTTGAACCTGATGTTGGCCACGGAATATGTGGCTCTTTAAGGCAAAAAATAAACAATATAATGTTAGTATGATTTATTGTGATTAACCATATGACTTGGAAGATGTACTTTCTTATACTGTGAAATAAATTTTCATTGAAAGCAAAAAACTTGAACACCAAAGCTTATTGAACTTGGTGAAGCTTTTAAGAAAAAGGCAAGACAGGGAAAATTTCAGAGCCCGCTTTGAGACCTCTCTCCAGTAGGCACGAAATTTAAGAACGTAATTGGAACGTCCTAAAATTTCTTCTTGGACGTACAAGCCAATAGAAGTTATTTGAACGTTTTAAAAACTGTCATAAGTCATACTAAATAATGTTCTAAAAACGTTTTATGTTCGAAATATGTCTTTAAAATGTCCCTGGAACATTGTATGTTTATGCAACGTTATATGTACTTACTTAAGACTTTTTTGAGCCGTTCTAATAATGTTCTTTAACGTTTGTGCCCACTGGGTAGTTTTGACAAAAGTATTCTTCAGAAATTCGACTGAAAGTCTCTAAAATGTATTAGATTGATGTGAAATGTTTAGAAGCCAAATCTTGTTTTATGTAGCAGGTTTATAGAAGAAAACGTGCGATGGATCTCGACTCACTTCAACATAAAAAAGGCTCTAGGTTTTAAATACCTTGTGATAGTTAAAGCCTTTCTGCTGTTCTAAAAAATGGTGATAAAAGAGGAAAAAAATGTTTCCAGTCCATCGGGAGTCTTGTGTATCTGTAAGAATATTCTTAGTGTATAAAATTCGTTGTAAAATTTTTAAAAATCGTGTGTCCTATATCGTTATTTTATCCACTTTTCTCACCATTCTTCAAAAACATTCAAGAGTATAATTTCTCGTAAGGCATTTAACGTCTAGGATTTTTGTTGACCGCTAAACTGAAAATGTTATGCTAATAAAACTGTAGCTTTACCTTTTCCATGAAAATTTTAAATTACCACTTCAAATACTTTTTTAAATATATTTAAAAAAAAGTGGCGGAGCCATCTTTTTAATTTCGGCGACAAATTGATCGTGAGACATTAGAAAAAAACGAGAGGCGCCTTCTGTGCTGGAGTCAGTCGAAACCCATCTTCCGTGTTTTTCTAAAAACTTGCTGGACAAAGCAAGTTTTGGTTTTTGTGTCCTTTCATATCTGGCTAAGACGTTAGCGACTTTTAGTCGAATGTCTCCAGAATACTTTCGTCCAAATGAAAGGTCTCTAAAAGCCTTACCTTTCTCTTAAAAGCTTCATACAGTGCAGTAAGCTCTACCATTCAAATTTGTTGTTAAAAATGAAAATGAAAATAACTTTACATCGTTTACTTTGTAACTTAAATAGCCGCACTCGCCGTGCCCAAAAAAGTGAGGTCGCAATACCACTATGCCACGGTACGTCTCGACTCACTTCAACTCAACAGACCTCTTAAAATTTTGAGAACAAAAAGAAAAAATCCTTATGTAGATTTGTTCAAAAACTTAATTTTTCTTTTAAAGTTAGTATGTATATTTTCATGAAAATAACTCTAAAGAGGAGCTTCTTCCTCTCTTAAACTGAACGATTGAAATTTTCACTAATTAATTCAGTATTTTTAATTATCACTGGTGAATCATTAATTTTCCAAGTTTGATTGGGTGAACAAGTAAGTATAACTCAACTAACACAGCATTGTTGAATATACCAGTGACGGCAAGTGACGTCATTGCATTTAGCGAGTGAAATCTCACTGATTAATAGTGACATACTTCTGGCGGTTTCAAGCAGTTAGTTTTCACTGAAAATCAGTGAGATTTCACTCGTTCATTTTAAGAGAATTGGCTATGGCTTGGCATCCAAGAAAAGGCTCTTAATGTTAAATACCTTTCGACGTCTTAAACATATTAAAATTTTTTGAAATAGGTAAATAAATTTAGTTCTAATCAGTTCTTTGAAAATTTGTTCATTTTCAGAGCATCATCCTTTATCTAAAGTAACTTGAATAAGAATATAAGTGTGTAAAATTTCCCGTAAAACTAAGAAACCCTGAATGCTCTATCTCTTATAGTTTGGGAGACATGGCCTTCAAACATTATTTATTAGTGAAAACTTTTTCTGAATTAAAAAAAAAATTAACTGTTTAAACAAGGTCATTTTCTGTGCATTGGAATTTTAAGTAGTACTTATTATAAGTTGAAGTAGGGGAGACCACCCTACATAATAATTAACTTCAATAACAACTATAATCATTCATTTAAAATTATTATATTAGTAAAATAATTTATATAATTAATAGAGATATAAACACAAAGTATTATTTTAGGGCTAGTTTCAGGTATCAAATTAGGACTAAAAAAACACATTCTCGAGTGGTACTGAAATGAGTTAAATTGATCGGAACCCAGATTCATTTGTTTTACATTGGAAATTATAGCATGGAACAGAACATTATAGATCCTGTAACTTTCAAAACAAGAAATTTTATAAGATTTTATTTCTTTTAACACTTCTACGTGTTTACTCAATTTCATACAAAATGACGTTAGCCTAATTCTTAACGGTAACGAAAAGATAGCCTATTCTTCGTAGAACCCATCGAATGTAGGGTAGATGAACTGTTAATCGTCACTGCATTCGATATCGTCAGATGGCCCAGTATTTTTCGTATTACAAGATTCGCTCTTGCTACGTGTGATAAAGCTTGTGATTGCGTTTAATTAAATTTTTATACTTTTCTCATGTTAATACCTGGTTATGTGGCTGACGATAACTAACGAATTTGAAAAATTTGAATTTGAATCGTGATTAAAAATTAACTCGCATAAAATATTATGTTAAGTAATAAAAATTGAGTTTTTCTATATTTACTTTAATCGGTTAAGCCCTTTGTAAAAATAAAAATTGAGTTTTAAATACAATTATAAGCATTTTTAATTTACAATTTGGATTAAGGTGACGATTACTAGTGCATTTACCTTACGTGTTGATATATTAAAATTAGACTTTTCAGGAATGTTGTAACCAACATTCGACTATTAAAATATGTTACAACGGACTCTATATGAATACAATAGTTTTCATTCATTTTGAAATTCTTTCATTGCAATTATAAACCGTATAACTAATGTTTTTGTTCATAATTTATCGGGCCTTTTATATAATTTAACTGTTTCATATACATACAAAAATTGCACCAGAAACAAGTTATTTAGGACGCTGTAATTTTGGATGTGTGGGAAATAAAATTTTTTTTAGATTGGCTGGAAATTATAGGTTTCCTTCAAGCAATATAAGTACCACATTTACCTACCATACACAGGAAATGAGAAAATGTACAAAAAACCAAAACGAAACAAAGTTTCAGACAAAGGTAAAGGGTATTTAACGTTAGAAGTTTTTTTTTGATATTAAATCACAGACTTCAAGTCGAGGAAGCTCCACGTTCGAGTTATTTCCATGAAAATATACCTAATAACCTATAGAAAACCAATTTATTAGAAAATTCCTCAAGGAATTTTATCTTTTGACATTCTCCTCGTTTATGATTTAAGCAAGTATTAGAATTGTCCGAAATTTTGTACTACAGCATTCAAATTTCGAACCAAACAACCCAATATACGATAAAAAAAAGTCTTAAAGAGCAATCAGAGATTTTTAAAAGTCCCTGGATTTATTTTAACCATTTTTCAATAGGACTAGTCATTTTTATTCCATTTATCAAAAGCAGTACGTATAAAATGGAAAATTCAAACTTTGAGCCAAGAAACGACGCAAAATATGAGGAACAGTTTCTGGACGACTTTCAGCGTATAAAAACTCCTACAACATTTCTTTGTACCATTTTTTGAAAGAACTTCTTGTCTTTAATTAATTTATCGACATTGATGACAAAATCAAACATTCTAATATTACGTCAAAAGACGCGAGATACGTAAAAAATCTAAAAGAAACTGGTAGGACCTTTTGTTTTGTCCATCAAAAATAATATGAAAACAAGAATCCTGTTTTTAGCATAACAACGCAAGATATGGAAGAATATCTGAAGGAATGATGGTTTTTTTTATTGTGAGATAATTCAGAAAATAAATATATATGTACAAATTTCTGTCAAGAATCAAACGCGCAGCGCGATTGGCTCGATGAAATTGTGTATGTGAAAGCCTACAGAGCTTTGGGCAACTTAATCTTTAACTACACACATTTAATAAAAGTGCAAAAAATAAATATCTGAGCGGGAATTTTGAGGTGACCTTTAATCATACCTTTAATCATTTTACAAAATTGCAGAAATATGTTCTTTTTCAACTATAAGGAACAGTTTGTGTGGATTCTAATACAAACGAAAAATCAAGCATGCCTTCCATCATCCCATTAAACATGTTTTACCTTCTGTAAAATAACATGTTTCATACAATCCTTTTTCTTTTTGGAACAATGATTAATGATTTCTTGTCTTTCTTTATCTTATGAATTTAAAAAAGTAACATACATATATTCGCTCTGCGCCTCATAAAAATGACTGAAGAAACTACAAAAATGTATTCCTCATACGTACATTGACATAATATAACAAAAGTGCCAAAACTCTCCGCTTGATAGCACTGATAGATTGCATGTTCACGAATAATATTTACACATTGAATGTAGCTATAAGTGTTATACGCACAATGCGAATAGGGAAAATGTATAAGATATTACATTCATTTCTACAAGTTGTAGAAATGAGAAAACCCCACTTTTCAAAGGTCGAGATAATTTCTCGTTGAAGTTATGGCCAAAGAAATGAACATAAAAAGTGGTTATCTTTGCGTTTTGTGAAGATCTAGTGGCATTTTGAACGCGAGTCCTTGGCGAGATGCACGCGGAATGCCAATGCGGGCACACGTTCACCCAACTATACCGTGCCCAGAAACCAGTTTTTACGACAACCCCGTGCGACCTATCGTGATCACAAAAATATCGAATAACAGCAGCCATTGCTCCCCGATTCTGGGAATTGTTGATCTGATCCGGTTCAATGATTTCGAGAATGATCAAACCTTTAAAATAAGTATGATACCATACGCTTCTGACATTCTCAGCAATCTTAATAATAGTCATATACTGGTCAAAAATTCACGCTGTTTAACATTTTTAGGATTTTACTACACTTTTATAATTGTAACGTAATTCTAATTACAATCAAAGTATTAGCAATTTTTAATACATACGTATTGTAAACTTAAAACTGCCTACTTCCAAATACACCTTCAGATATTTTTGTTTGAAAAAAATAATGAGTCGTGTTAAAACAATACTATATTCTCTCTCGAAATTTCACCTTTTCAAAGTATCCTCTGTCTAAAGTGGCCTGAATAAGAATCTAATTGTGTAAAATTGACCGTCCCACTAAAAAAATGAAGGTTCCATCTCTTGCAGTTACTTGGAAATTTTCCTACATTATTTGAGTGAAAAATATCTCTGAAATTTTAAAATTTTTGGTTTTGATAAATTAGCTCATTTGCTGTGTATCATAGATAACAAAAATACGAGCGAAAATAGTTCTATCTCTCATATGTCCGAAGTGACAGCGTCATAACAAATAAATTACTATAAGAGATAGAAGATTTAATTTTTTTGTTTTACGAGAAGTTTTACTCACTTAAATTATTATTGAGGCTACT
>JAWWLR010000034.1:25681313-25695227 GCA_035041075.1 Acraspis erinacei | reverse complement strand
AAGGTCGTAAAAAAGTCTTGTTTTTATAGTTTAAATTTCTTATTCTTATAATTTCAGACGCCTAGTAACTTTTTTGAAACATGTACAAAAAATTCTGACGGAAAATAAGATTTCTTTTCTTGGCTAGCTGATCAGCGCCAAACCTGGGCAAGAACATTATGTCAAAATGATAAGAAAAAAACACTGTTTTGATAGTGTCAATTTTTTTATTTTCTATTCTTTTAAGCAGCCTGTCACTTTTTTTAAATATGTCCAAAAAATTGGGTGATATAACTTAGAACTTTGATTGTTTCTTGGCTAGCTGACCAGTGCAAATCCCGGGCTAGATCAGACCTTCCAGACTAGAGGGTCTACATAAGGTCAAACCTAAGCCAGACTGGCGTCAGACCTGACCCAGATCAGATCTAGACTAGACAGTCTTGATAAATCCAGACCTGTTCCAGACCTGTAACCAGACTGCCAGAAAATTTTTCCACACGGGGTATTGGGATCTTAAAAAATTATAATAAGTTTGAAATCGATGGACTTCACTAGTTTTCACTGGTTTTAAGTGGAAAACTTTCCAGTAACTAGTCACTTTCCAATGATGTAATTACATTATCTTTCTAACTTATGAGTTATAATTTTTTCACAACATGTGTGGGCTTGTGAGCACAAAAATACAGTCGAAAAAATCGGCATGATTCTGAAATCGAAATAGGAATTACAGAAAATGTTCAAAATTTCGAATTTAGTATTTAATTGCATTTTTCAACTGCGTTTCTTCCCTAAAATAGCCCACAGATCCTCAGAATCTATCAAGAATTTACAAAGATTAAATACCATGTCATGGCCATTTTTGCCTAGTGTAGTTTTGTGACTGGAACGTTTTCAAGCATCAGAACAATTTCCTAACCTATTTACAAAGTGGTTGAGAATTTTTTCCGAAAACAGAAGTGAATTGAATAGGAATGACCTCTTAGAAAATAAGTGTTTGGAATCCGCAAAAGATTGAGTCCACTAGGTTCTGGGTTAGCAATTTAAAATTCGAATCTCAATAAATATACAGCCATATTTGAAATTTACAATATTTAAAATACTCGTTTACCTTTGTACATTCATATTGTCATAGTTAAGTAAAATCCCGAACATTTTAACACAGATATTAAAACAGAAATTAAATTTAAATAAGAAAAAGCTGTATGGTTCCTTTCAGAACATTATGTAAAATTCATGAGCTTCTGTGACAAGAGTCAAAATGAATAATTTTACATTATTGTATTGAAATTAATTAAATTTCAATAGAGGAATTGAATATATAAAAGAAAACTTTTTAGTTTATTTCTAGTAAATCAAATATTGTGCTGATTTCTACAATTATAGTGAATAGAAAAAGGATACTATAATTTCAAGACAGAATCGTTTCACAGTGAAAAGTAATGTTAAGCATTTTTACACCTTACCCTTTTTCCTGAACAGATTCAGAGATGAAGCCAAATTCGGAGGAAAAAATTTCAGAATTTATCCAGGCGGAAAAAGTAGACATAGCCGGGAATATATATAATTTTTATTTATTTCATATTCTGGAAATCAGAATGAGCGACAATCCAGATTTAGAGAGTACATTCTTTGTATAGAAAAAATGAAAAATATACATAATTCCTTCCACTATGTATCAACTATACATCATTTTTCCGCGTAGGTAAGGACGTCAATATATGAATTTCATTACATTCTCTTAGATTCAGATAAACTACAAAAAATGTTAAGGTACAATTATAAGTATTCTTCTTTGCTGCACTTATTCTTTTGCTCAATAATTAGGAGAATTGAAATAAGGGAAGAGTTTGATAATTAAAGAGTTTTACAGTATACCCATGTAATTGCCACTTTATTCAAAACACTTTTTATTGGCTTCTACATTGAATAAAAATTTTTTTAAACAACCTTCATTAAAACAATGAGCTAGAAAATGCGAGATACAGAGAAACTAAGGGTGCCTTTCGATTCTTTGGAAAAATATGAAAAATCCATGTATTGGAGAATTTCTTGTTCCACCCAATTTGGTATACATAGTGAAAATATCAATTCTATGCCTGGTAATTATTTATTTTTACGTCACTAATTGAATCTAATAAAAAATGTTGAGATAAAGAGATATTGTGCAGGTAATTATTTAGGGGATTCGAATATTGTTATTTGTTTTTCTGTATATTAATTTTTTTTAACAATTAAAAATTAATTTTTGTCTTGAAAAATCATGCATTAGTTTTTTGCTATGATTTTTCCAATGATTTTATGATAAAATCGTTCTTTTGGTTTTAAAAAATTGGAAAAATTATAATTTTCCGCTGTTAAACTTCGCGCTTGTTTTGTAGCATGTTTCAGGAGTTTCAACTAATATCTTTTATGTTCATCGAAGCCTTAAAAGCAATAAAAAAACAATATTTTACATTTTTATGGCAGAGGAAGAATTTTGACATTATTTTCCTCTATAAGTATTCACCTTTTTAAATTGCTTTTGAAGGATCTGTAGAACTCTATAAACAGTCGAATGTATATGCTCATTTTTTATTTATCAAGTGATGCAATTTTGAAAAAGTTTCTTTAAGCCAATGAGAAAAATTTTCTCAGTAGGTGAGCTTTGAATAATCAAGTGAGGAAATTAGTTTCGATTATACCAATTTTGTCTTCTGCACTTTGCTTACAAGCAAAGGTGTATCCTAAGGAACCTTGCAACTTGAATAAACTGAAGGTAGGAATTACGGAGGAGCGTTTGATACCCCTGTGCGACCTGTATCCAACAGATTGAATCACGTCATATAGTCTATAACGTGAGCAGCATAGTGAACGTAATCTGTCAATCAACAGGTTCAATTTATATTCTCACATCCTGCAACATAAACGGCGACATTCAAAATTAATAAAAAATCTTCAATATTTTAATTTTTACCTTATCAGAAATACTTTTTAAGTAAGACCCAAGTTGCTGATCAATCTCTCTAGCGATCAACCAAAGTGAAAAACCCCATAAGATGGTCATCTGAAGTTCACCACTCGGACCCATAAGAATCCAAGGTTTTTTGTCTGAGGCGTAATTCACTCTACTGAAACTCTTTTTATAAACTATTTGGCGCCAGACTTTTCTGTCCTGGTATACTTCTCAAGTTTTCTTCACGTCCATGCATTTTTCATGCAAGCTCTCGTGTTTCTATGGTCTCTTATGTCTCTTCGAACTAGGGTCTCATTCGCACATTTTGACCAGTCTGTCCAAGATGCCCAATCCATCTCAACTAATTTCTTTCTCATATTTCAAATAGTATATTTTCTACATCACATCCTTTGAGGTTTATGTTATTACTTACGTTGTTCAGCAGGACAAAGTGGGACTTTCATGTTAATCGCATTAATTTTACTCTTATCGGAACAAATATAGAATTATAAATGGCCAGTTTTGGCTTTATTTGATATATTTTTACTTCTGATAATGGGCCCTGCTCAACCGCTATAAACTTCTTACCCACGTTTATGCGCCAGTCTAACTCCCAATCTATCTTTCCGTCGCTAGCGAATAGGTTACCACGATAAACGTACTTATCAACCTGTCCTATTCTCTCATCAATTCTATTAAAATATATTTAACACTTAACACTTAAGATTGATGGTATAATCATAAATACTTAACGATTATTCAATATTGCTATAAAGTACGCTATAGGTAGCAAGTGAATTCAGAACAATGTTACTTTAAAGAGTTAAAATTAGAATGAAAAATGTATTTCAGATAATAGCTCATAATTGACATAAATTGATTACCATTTGTAGGGTGACTTGAGCAGATTTTGAGGATCGGAAATCACTGTCATATCCTGAAATACAAAGGAAAGTTTTCCTACTTTTTTCACAACGCGATGAGAAAAAATAAGACTAACAATAACTTTAATAAATTTTGTAAAATAATATTAAATATATAATTATAAAAACCATGATAAAAACAATCTTCAATTTTCCCAATTTCCATTATGAATATTTTATTATTTTCTTTCATCTGTTCTAACCGAAAATTTAGCTTACTATTTAGAGATAGAAGATGAATAATCATGATTATCATTATTATATCACTAAACATGAAATTATACAAATATTTTTCATTTGGTAAAAAATTTAAAGAACTTTATTAGGTATCAATCAGACTCAATATTTTTTATATCAAAAGAACTGAAAAATCCTACTTCTAGGAACCCGGACAAAAACCCAGACAAAAGGAAAAACCTTGTAGGAAAAAAGTCGCGAGTAAAAACTCTTGTTATCTTTTAACTGAAATAGATTAAAAAAGGGTCACCGAAACAAACTAAAGCAAAGCAATAATATTCCCTTAAATCGGGCTGAATTACCTTTAATCAATTTGAATTTTTTTGACATTTAAATTCAGTTAGTTTCATTTGAATTGTCTTGAATTTGCTGACATTCAGCCCAGGTCTTTATATTCAGTTAAATTCATTCAGTTTGTACAAAATTCACCCATAAATCATCATTTAGTTAATCTGATATTAAATTCTTTGAATTATACTGAATTTCCTTGAGATTACATGAATTCAAACGAATTTTTTGGAGTTCATTTGTTTTTTCTCTCGAACTGAGTCGTATTCCAATAAATACACTTAGGATCAGTTGAATCGTATTAAAATTTCTTCAACTCATTAATCCTACTTTTATTTGTGATTCAGTGGAATTTCCTGGAATACGTCTAACTGGGTTACGTGAAATCCATTTAAATGGTTTTAAATTAATTGAATTGAAGACGCGCGTTCAAAAGGGAGATAACCACTAAAATATCAATTGTAAGAAAAATATAAAAATATGAAGAAACATAAATATACATTAATAATTATATGAATACTTTAAAATTAGGTTGATAAACGTTTATGCATATATAGTTTTTACATTGTTTAGAAGTTAATTTGCATTAATAATTGGCAACAATATTCTTTACGGAGTAAAAGGGTCCTAACTAAGATTTTTTCTACGTTTTTCTTTCAAAATGAGTATTCTATTTGCGTTTTATAAAAATTAAACTAAATCATCAAAATGTTGATTTTAGAACTCTGCAGGGAAATTTAATTAATGTATTCAATTTTTAGAAACATCTTAAGCCTTTTCATCAGAGACATTTTTCATTTTTTTGTGATACTTAGATCCGTTTTTGACAATGATATGATAGCTCATGATCTATTCGATAACCAACGACGATAATTCTATAAAATTTGGTAATCATCATACTGTGTGAGCAACTTTATGGTTGATTAGACATTATTAGCCAATTTCTCTCTTAGAATAGAGATTTTATTCAAAACAGGAATAATATACCCTAAATATCTAAAAAATATGTCATTCCATTATTTATTGAGTAAAATGAGGCAATTCAATTTTGAGGTTGGGTCCTGGCTTCAACTCGCCTAAATAATTTTTTAAAGAAAAATTTGATTAAAAATAAATAATTTTTTAAGAAAAACGTAACTTATGTTTAACTATCTGCATCTTTTGAATAACATGGTATAATATTATACGTAATATTTCAATTTTATTTAGAAATAGTTTAAAGGTTTGTTGTTGGAATTGAAACACTTTCAGTTTATCACTTCTGAGAAAGCATTAGCCTAAAGTTACTAAGTGTTGAGGTCGATTTGCCAAGAGTTAAATTTTTTCAAATGTCAGATCGTGTTAGGACTTCCTTGGCATATTTGAATAAGCCCAACGATTGTATTGCACCATTGATTCTTTTCTTCCATGACACGACGCTAAATGCCAAGCTTCGTGATCGAATCTGGGATTATCGACTGAAGATTATGTATGTCATATATATGGGTGCAAGCAGGATGTCCTCCTGAATCTAAGAGACCGCTACTTCATACTAAATCCCAAGGCATCAAATTTATATAAAAAATTTGATTAAAGTGTTCTCAAATAGGGAAAAAATTGGCAATTACAGAACATACATAAACTGAAAAAATAGTTTGTTTCGTCCTACGGCCACATAAAAATATAATCAAACAGAAAAATTGTTTAGCTAATATTTATTTTAAGAAAAAATGCCTTACGTTTCCGCAACTACTGCGTCCCTTTTTCAAAGGTAACCTGAGTTAAAAATTTGAATTATTCAAACATTTTTGAAGAACGGAACATTATTTTGAATCAATCATAAGATTTTAAAACAGCAACTTAAGTCAAACTGCAAAGTTTCAGTCAATTTGTTAGTCAAGAATAAAAACATGTAAATTATAGAAATTATCTTAAAATTGAAGAGAGTTCAATCACACTAAAAGCTACATTAACCTAAAACATAATGAACTGTATAATGATTTGGATGGACAAACAGAAAATGACAATTTCAAGACAAAAAAAACTGCCCGATGCGCAGGCACATTCTCATCACGCGCGGCTTGCTTTGCTCGCAAGTTTAAGCGCGCCTGAGGCGCGCGTCTGATGGATCTCGCACTACGCGCTCGATATTTATACTTTCTCCGCAATTGTGCACATTTCTTTTAAAATTAAAGGTCAAGCATCGACAAATGCCATTTGGTAATTGTGAATTCTCTTTTATTAAAGCTCCTTCGGCTTTAACGAACACATTATTATCTCGGTCTGGGACTGCTTATTCAAATATTGCAAAATAATATAAAAGTTTTATTTTTCATTATTACTTTAATATTTTCGTTAATTTTCATTCTAAGGTGCACTAAAAAATGTTTCATTTCAATAAATTTATAGGATATTTTTATGGCTCCGAGGGCCTCAAAACGTGGGCATTGAATGACATTCTTGAAAGTCATTTTTCACAAAAAACCAATACCTTCTCATTGAGATGAGAATGTCTAAATTACAGAACAACTATTATATGTATATTACAACTATATTCACATCTTCCTACAAAGATACCACTTGTTTTTCCATTTTCCAATGCTTTGCTTCAATTTTGAATGAAATTTTAACCCATTTAGATTTACTTATTGTCATACGTAATTACTATAATTTAACTATTAACTGAATAGAAAACGGTTACTGTTATAAACTATCTATAAAATTCGCTAGTCTGGTCTGTCCTGGGCCTGAACAAAAGTTTGATTTTTTCTTCCTAGCCCCATGCCAGACCGTCTGGTCAGCCACTAGTTAAGAGGAGGGACAGGTGCCAGCTGGACGCCCTTTATTTTTTATTTATATTGTAAAGAATCATTTTTCACTATAAGTGTATTTAGCTGATCAGTGCCAAACCCGGACTAGGCCACACTGTCAAGATGATATAAAGAAGGTCTTGTTTTTATATTGCAAATTTATTATTTTCGATTATTTTAGGCACCCTGTAACGTTTTCAAAATGTGTCCAACGAAATTTTTTGGATCGAACTGAGAACTTTTTTTGGTCTTGAATAGGTCATCAGCGCCAGTCTTGGGCCAGACCAGACCATCCAGAGAGAATATAGAATTTGTTGTTCCTGGTTCGCTGATCAGCGACAGTCCTGGGCCAAGCCATGAGTCCTTCCAGACCGTATTTTTATATTTTATTGTTCTTGGATGGCTGAGCAGCGACAATTCTGAGCTAGGCCAGACCTTCTAGACTATCGAAGATCTGCATAAAGTCAGACTTGGGCAAGACTAGCACTAGACATGGGCCAAATCAGATTTTCCAGACCATACAGTGTAGACTAGAAATCCAGTCAGATGTGGGTCAGACACGACGCCAGACTGTCATTCTAAGGAAAAAGTAGATATTAATTTGATATTACGTACAGATTAATAAAGTATCTTTAAATTAGATTTTACTTTCTGCTAAGATATCTTATAAAGCTGTTAAGTATAATGGTATCCTTTCCCAGTGGGCACAAGTATCCAGAAACGTTATTAGAACGTTCTAAACACGTCCTAAGTAAGGCCAAATAATGTTCTAAAAACACACAATGTTCCAAAAACGTTTTTAGGACGTATTTGGGCCATTGGACGTTTTCTGGACGTTTTTTGGCCTGACTTAGGACAGTTTTTTGGACGTTCTAAAAACCTCTTTTAAACTTTACGTTCTAAAAACGTCTTTACGACGTTCTAAAAACGTCTTAAAATTTCGTGCCCGCTGGGTTATGCAATGCATAAACAACTATATGTCTCCCGGCTACTAAATTTTACGATCACCAAACGGTAAATACGAATCAGAGTGCTAAATTATGACGTTAAGTGTTGCTAAATTTGATGCTTTTTAAACGCATGCTTGATTATCGTTAGTTATTCTCATAAATAATATATTTTTTGATCTGGATAAATGTTAGCTGTACTTGTATCTCTATTTTGCATGGTAATATCTCTTGAGTGTTTTTCTAAATGTTAATTTCTTTTGTCGTAAATTGATTTTGGAGTCGGCGTGATATTTTTCAAGTGATGCATTTGAAGAACTGAGCAATGCATTTTTATTCTCCAACCTCTTGGTTGCCTCATAAATCGGCGAAGAATGTCCATATTGAGTTTTTCCCCTCCTCACATCACTATTTCATTCTTTCACTCTTTGCTTGAAAAAGAGAGATAATTCTGCGCCCCTGCGTGACATATGAAAAAAGAGGCAACAACATAAAACAACTAACCAGCAATATGGCAGTAAGCCTTCGAAAAGGAGCGTTCCCTGCCCGCGGCCAACCACGTCCGGGAATTACGAGACAAATGATCTTTGGCGACAACAGGCTCCATCTGTTGTACGAATCGTTCGGTATAATTGAATACAAAATGTTCGCTTCATACAAAATGAAACTTATGTATGGCGCCATTCATAAATACGTCACGATATTTTGAACACTTTATCCACTGCTCCCCTTCTACGTCCCAGATCATCACATAAAGCTTGAACCTCCTAACATGACGTCACAAATACGAACATCAACACCCCCTTTTAATTATTTTTTAAATTTAATTTGATAAATGGCTAACATAAAATACAAAACATACGACTATAGTATTTTAACAGTTTTGACATCCCAAAAAATGCTCTCAAAATAGGGAGTAGGATGATTATACACGGAAATATGGGAATAAATTATTTCAAACAAAAAGTAACGTATGGATATCATATTCAAATTAATATAAATTTCTTAAGATTTTAGGTCGAAATATATTAAATTTTTGAACAAAAAATTTTAATTTTCTACCAAAAGCAATTTATTTCGTCGAAAATGTGAACTTTTCTACATTATGTTCAACTTTATTATATCAAATGCATATTATATTTATATCTGCACCTTATTCTGGGGCTGTTTATTCGGATATTGCAAAATAAAGTACAAATATTATTTTTATATTTGTTTCTTATTCTGTATTACATTTTTTTCTTAGCCACTCTGAAAAATGTATCTTATTTCAATAAATTTATATTATTACGATTCATAATATCCATTAGTATTGCCACAAAAGTATTTTAATTTTCTTATTTTTATAATTAAAAAATGCGCATTCTATTAAAATAAAAATTATTATTATCTGTCCTTTTTCCGCAAAGTGTATTTTTTATTTTAAATATATCTTTATAACCAGAGTTTAGAAGAAACTTGTAGATATTTTTTGGAAGAGCAACTTTTGTCAAATTATTTTTTTAATAGTGTTGAAATCTTTAACTTTTTATTTTTAATGTTGTTTTTTACGACTAAAAACAAAAACTATGCGTCTTATCGAAAAGTGATGGTCTTTTCAGGGCATGAGATTTTAGTTAATTCCTTTTTTTGTGTCTTGCATAGCTTTTCCGCAAAATGGAATCTCTTATTTTTCATTATTTTTTGTATGATCAAAATTTCAATTTTCAAACTTTCGTCAAAATTCAAAAAGTTTTCATCATAATCTTGTAGGGCTTTAAAAATTCCAGGTTTTTCGTCTCTTGACTTTTTTTCATATCATGCATTTTTTAGCTTAAAATGTTCATTTTATTATTTTTATTTTGAAAATGCTCTAACTCTGATATTTTTTTATAGAAAAAAGTCATAAGGATAAATTGTTTGAGTTTCTGAGTACTATGAATAAGCGTACATAAAATTTTTAAATCTGGAAAGAATATGGTTTCATAAATTTTGAAAATGCGCTCAATTTTTTAATTTTCATCCAAAATAGCTGGTTTACGAAATCGTGCTTTCCTTTTGGGCCTTAAAAAAGTATGTCAAAGTGGAATCCAATCCGATCAATTTTTCGGAAGTTATCGTGCCTACAGAATATAGACTACAGACAGACATACACCTTCGTATAATTAGTGTTTTCTGACTTAGTGGGTCTCAAAATGTGGAGAATTGATGAAAACTGACAAAGTGAAATTTTACATAAAACCAATACCTTCTCATTAAGATGAGAATGTAACAAAATAGTCAGAACCAGTTAGGAATAATAGTCAGCAAAACCTCCAAGCATTTTTCTTTCAATAAAATACTTAAATTTTTAACCACATAATTGAATTTTCGACCTACAAAGATGATTTGAAGACAGTTCAATTTCAATTCACAAAGGCGATCCTTAAAGAAAATAGTTAAATTTTCAAACGATCAATTAGAGTTTTAACAAAATATTTGAATTTTCCAATAAAATTACGAATCTTAAAAAAATGAATTTTTAACCAAGTAGTTTAACTTTCAAGCAAGTAGCTGAATTTTTAATAAAGGAGATTAATTTCCTACCAAAAAAGACAAATTCCACATTTAACCAAGTGGTTGCATTTTTAATCAAAGCAGGTTAGTTCTCAACGAAAAATATAATAGTTGATATTTCAGAATAAAAAGATTTAAATTCTAAATTAAAAACAGTCTTTTTTAACAAAAAAGATGTATTCTCTACGAGAAATATAATAGCTGTTATTTCAATTTATAATATTTTTATTTAAAATCAATATCAGCAACTTTTGAATTCAATAATAAAAGAAAATAATTTCCTAAAAAAGAATTTAGCTTTTAGCAAGAATATGAATTTTCAAACAAAAAGGTCATTTTCAAACAAATGATTGAATTTTTTACGAAAATAATATAATTTTCAAACAGTAAACCCATTTTTCAACGAAATAGTTAAATTTTCAACCAAGGAGATTGATTTCCATGTGATAATATTAATTTTTTTAAAGTAGTTTAACTTAAACCAAGTAGTTGAATTTTCAATAAAGAAGATTACCAACATTTGAACCTATAACGGAATAGTTAAATTTTGAGCCATAAAACAGCATTTTCAATTTATAACGAAAAGAGATGAATTCTGTATAGAAAATAGAATAGGACAGTTTCCTGTTCTATTAATTCTGTTTACAGTAAAGTCGAAAAAAGGGAAAAAGGGTAAGTTTCTTGAAAACAGGATGAAGAGAAATTTTTTAAAAAAGGGGATAAAAAGGGGAATAGGATAAAGGGCGTGAAGTCTGTATTATAGATTAGAGTAACCAAAATAGAATATTGAAATCGAGCTTCCTTAAACCTTATTCTATTCAGAAGACTACCGTTAAAAGTGAAATAAATCAGCCTCTAAGGGATGATGCAAATGGAAAATACGTTTTTTTTATATAACTCACACATTATCGGCCTTGAATGATTAAACATGACATTCTAAAATATCAAATAAGTCTGAGTGATGAGAATCTACCATTAAAATTTTAAAACTACTCCTTAGAATAATATTTTTCTTCTTTTACAGTTCTTTAGATAATTTCTAATCAGAAAACTTCTAGTATTACTTAAGAAAAATTACTTGAATATTTTATGGGTTTTAAAAATAATGTAAAGGCAATTTGAGTTGTGGTTATGGGCTGTTTAATTTTTTTACTAGTATCTGAATAAATAAATCTGGGACTTATTAAAAATAATATCACCACATACAAACTACTACAAGAAAGATAATATACAGAAGGGAAAACTAGTTGCTATAAAGGAGAGAAAGTTTTATATTTTTTATTTTTGGACGCAACTATTAAGATATGTAAGTTTTCAAATAAATCTATAGCATATATACGAGTTAAAACAACTTTTTTTTTTAAATAAAATTTTATTATTATCATTTCGTCATGTTCCTTATTACTTGCTGCATGGCCGGCTTCTCCAGTTTTGAGTATCGAACACTTTCGGAATTAGATAATCTAAGGTTTTCTTGATAAAAAAATTTATTTTCAAGAGAGGCTTGCCATAGATTTCGGTTCACTTTCAACAATGAAAAAAAGTTAATTTATGCATTATTTTGCGAGTAATTTTGCTGAAACTATTTGGATAAAGTTACCGTTTCACCTTAAGCGACCAGGATTTATATGCAACTATTGAGTGCATTTTAACTAATGTCGAGCGAGAGACATAAGTGTGTGCATTCGATGCTACAGTTTGAATAGTTACCTTAAAAACGTAAACTGAGAAAAAATGTAGTAATCGCAACAAAACCATTTTGTTGATCAGTTTTTGTTGTCAGAGCAAAATTTTGGTTGTTACCACAACATTATTTTGTTGGCCAAACAAAATATTTGGTTCTCAACACAATATTATTTTGTTGTCATGAACAAATTTTTGTTGAGCCAGCAAAAATGTTTAGTTAGGTCAACGAAATATACAACCGCGCATGCGTACTGTTTCAGTGGGACCACGTGCATGCGATACGAAGCGACTACTTCTTGGGCCAATTTGCCTGCGACTTTAGCGAAGAGACATCAGCTACGACTTGCTGATAGATTTCTCAAAAATAGAGGAGTTATTGAAGATATCTCGTTTGGTTGGAATGTAACAGAAATGTTAAAAAATGTTCATCAGTATGATATGACGAATTTTGTGCTATCAAAACTTGAATCAGTTGTAAAAAAAAACCGTTTTGTAGCAAAGTGATTGACTCATTTATTAACTAGTAATTTAAACTCACTTTTATTCAGTGATTTGTTTCGATCACTGAATATAATTAGTTAAAATAACTTCTTTTATTCAAGGACATTTAGCGATATAATAAGTTGCTCTGAAATTAAACTTAGTAATAATTACCATTTAATTACAGCAAAACAGTTTATTTGAGACACAAAAATAATTTGTTTGACCTTACAAAAGTATTTTGTTAGGTTGACAAACAAATTTGGTTAAAACAAGAAAATATTGTATTTGGGTAACAAAAGAATTTCGTTTCCTCAACAAAAAAATTTAGTTATGCTAACAAAACAGTTTTCTGTGGCCAACGAAAGGTTCCAACAAAAAGTTTTGTTGGCCCAAAAAAATAGTTTTTTCAGCATAAACAAACTTTTTTGTTGAGCCAACAAAATTTTTGTTGTTCCAGCCAAACAGTTTTCTCAGTGGCAGCTGTCGACAAACCGCTGAACTTCGGAGGTGGTTCACTCAAAAAAAAATTCTGGTTAAAGTTACTAGACGAATCTTGTTAAAAAAATTCTTTTTATTTTAATCCGAAACTATGATTATTATGACTAGAAAATTCTAGTTAATGAGCGCTGGTTGATTTTTTCTGGTTAAAACTATTCTGGTTAAGATTTCTGGTGACAGAAGTGCCGCGATCTTGTGTCGATTTCCAGAAATCTGTCTTCTGTCTCATATCATTTTGCATGATGTGTCAATTGACGCTTCGGCGTAAATATCCAATTCTCGAACAATCGCAATTTGTGAATTGTATTTTCAATTATATAAGTATAAATAATTATAGAGAACCGTGAATATAGTTGTGTTATAGGAAGAAATTGTGCATTATATGGCACACCAGTGCTAAAGGAATATTTCCAAGCCAAGCACAGATTTTTTGGGTGTCTGAAAAATATCCTCGAAAATATTAACATTGTGACAATAAAAAAAATTAAGTGATTGTTCGAGAATTTGGGTATGGACCAAGTGATCTACGTGCATATTATTTAAAATTGCGGACAAAAAAAACAGAACAGAAATAGAAAGCATTAACAATACGCTACTTTTGCTTTCAGTGTTGTATC
>JAWWLR010000034.1:25535077-25546866 GCA_035041075.1 Acraspis erinacei | reverse complement strand
TATATATATGTAGGGTCTGTGATAACTTTGCACTGTATATAAAAAAATAAATTATCGACGTCCTTGCGCAAAGTCTGAAATAATGGTACAGTTATATTTTATGCTGTTATTTCCGCGAAATCGGGGCTGAAATTACTCTAAAGCCTACCTTACCTTGCATCTTCCATTTTTTATCGTAGTACCTACTACTACATATCGTTACGCTACTCGCGACGAAGTTATCACAGACGTGAATATGTTTCGTGATCTCATCCGCACGAAACTCTGCATTAGAATGTCCAAGAAAGGCTTTTTGAAAATTCAAAAGGTTTTCAAAATGATGTACGTTTTAGGTGGGTGGTTAGAATCGGATGAAGCTGAGAACTGCCTCAACATTTTTCATGTTTGATAGAGGAAAAAGTCGAAAAATTATCTCGTTAAATTAATTTATTAATAGAAAATTGGAAATTATAACCTTTTTCTTCGGGAAGCTAGTTGTATGTTAAGGTGTCTCATGAAATCTTCATTTTTCTAGATTTAAGATTTTTGTTTCTGCAATTTTAACTATCCTATCTTGTACAATGCAGGAAATGTGACCCTTAAATATTGTTCACTATGGAAAACATTTGTTAAGGCGCATATTAGCACTCTCAAAGTTGCGATTAAGAAATAAAATTAATCACTAAAATGGCTTATAAATGATGAAACTTTCGGAAAATATTAATTACTTTATTGGCCACAATTTTTACCATTGCAAACCAAATTTAAGAACTACTTGTCGTGCATTAAACTCTTAGGAATGGGAATGTCATAATTTTAAAAAAATCGATACATGTCTATCATCCCTGACCTAATAAGTAAAATAGAATGAAGTATATTTACATCATTTAGCTTTTAATACATATTTTTCTCGAAGTTTCGAAAAAAGAAGCTTCTTAAAAATTTTGCAATGTTTCAAGAGAATACAAAATTTCAAATAATTTTCTTATAAAAAATGAACAAATATTATTAATAAATATAAATACATAATCTTCAATATAAAGTTACATTCGAAATTTTTATTTTGTCTTCAAAATTATTTTCCCCTTAAATTATAATTTGTTTTACATTTTTTTTTCTTTTTTGACTGAAAAATCTTTTTTGGTGCAAAATTAACTTTCTTGTTTAAATTTTGATTTTACAACAGAAATGTTTATATAACTTTACAAAAAAGTGAAAACGAAATAGGTATTAAACATTCTTATTTGTTATAAATAATTATTTCTCCTCAAATTGTAAAACTGCACGCACATGTAGCGCACGATTGATGATAGTAAATATAAAAAAGTGTAACATTGAAAAACTTCTTTTTATTTGTGGGAAATGTAGGGTATCACCACCTTAATTTTTTACATAATAAAAAAATTTGAGGATAACACAGTACCCCGTTAAGAATTTGCTGAATTGTACAAGATGGTGCCAATAGAGCACTATTCACTATGCTGGCTTGATGACGATGAAAGCTTCCTTTATACAAATTTTGAAGTAAAATTAATATTTCCACTCCTTTTAGTGTGTTAATTAAAAAAGCTTATTTTCTCAACTTCACATCATCCCAATTTTATTTTGTCCCACAATTTTAATCAAATTTAAAAGCGTCCTGATTTTTTAAAAAAGCCTTTTATGTAAAGATCACCCTAATCCACATCGAAAGTCTTATCGTAAACTCGAATATTTTAAGAGACTCGCAAATCTTTGAGTTTTTTAGGATTTGAAAAATTTGGCGGAATGCAAAAGTCCTCGTGCTGAGTTCGACCTCGCGTGAACACAATGAACAACAGTAGTAGTTATATCGGTAATAGTTATAGCAGTAACAGTAGTAATAGTAATTATAAAATAGCCAATTGTCCAGACTGAAATCTTCAATAAGAGAGCTTTTGTGACAGATAGCTAAATGGTACAGTAACTCTAAGACTAACGGAAAACTTTGCCATCGGCAAAATGCCCACTATAATTCAGCTTTTTTTGATATTTTAGGAATCGAGTCCTGGACAATCAGCAAACACTGCAAATCATTCTTTCAACAATCAGTTAATATTATTAGGTTTTTATTTGGTATTTTACTTACAGTTCAATCGAAATAATGTTTTCTTCATTTTGCATCTAAGATGCCTTACAACTATTTTTTGGAAAAAAAGGTCTCCGAAGCGGGTTTTGAAAAAAAACTATTCTTAATACTCACATGTTTTTTTTAACAGTAACAACTTTTTATTGCAAGCTGATAAAATTTTAAAAATATTAAAATATTTTCAGACGATATCAATAACAATATTTATCAGTTATAATTTTTCTATGGTATAAAACAGTAAAAATCAATTTTTACGTATTGAAAAAAAAACTTTTCAAGAAAACGAAGCGAGATTGAAAATTATTCCTGAAGAGCTTTTTGTAGACATTTTTCTCAGGAAGCATTTGTCTCTTTTAAACTTTTTCTTATCTCTCTTTATTTTCGAAAGAAACTGGGTATTTCAATTTTTTAAAAGAAAAAATGGATTGTTTTCAAAAAGGGCTCCGGCAATGATTTTGTTTTTTATGAAAAAATAGTTGTATGAAATTTCAGATTTAAAATCAACAGAAGATGAGAGGGCTCGTTAGAAGGAGTAATTTTACCCAAAAAGCGCAGATCAAATTGAGTATTTGTAAGTTACAGTAAAACGAGTAAACCTAAATAAAAATTAATAAATGTATACACGGTGACCCATTTCAAACTATAATCCCAAATACCTTCTAAAATACTTTATATACGAAGAAATGGTTCCAACAAAGGTTGATCAGAACCGAGGGGGATATTTGACTGTACCATCAATTTTGACCTTGAGGTCAATTTTCAAGGTCAAATGGAGGTAAGACCCTTTTCTTAATTGAGAACCCCGATTTTTGACTGCGGATTTGAAAAGAGCAGGTTTTTGTGACCTTGGAAAGATACAAAATTAAGGTCAAATGTCTGAGAAACTACTAGATGCAAGGGGAAATCACAACAAGAAAGCACCCCAAAGGAAGCGGAACCTACTACGTCCACGCCGTTGATCTGTGTAACGTTAAAAGTAAGGACGAAGTCTTTTTTTTGTAACATTGTCAAGATTGTTACTTTTGTAAGTAAATAGTCACAGTCTTTACATCTGATCCGAAATGATTGTTACTTCATTAGTGTATTTAGGGGCGGGGGGGTGGGGGGGGGTGATAAGAATCCACAGCCTCCAGTTTACAAAAAAAATTCATCCGGGCACAGACTTCAATCTAAGAAAAATCGTCTTGACTTACAAGTGACATTGAAACTTGGCATGAAGGTCATGATGGTCAAGGGGATGTACACCTTAACATTCATCGACTTTTGTGAAGCATCTTTAAAGTTTTATTTAGCCCGGAAAATGAATACAATTTATAAAAAGGGCATCTGGTCGTTTTTCAGACATTTGACCTCAATTTTTACCTTTCCAAGGTCACGAAAACCATTTTTCCACAGGTCATTTTTAACGGAAAATTTCCCGCTCTTTTCAAATTCGCAGTCAAAAATAAGGGTTCTCATTTAAGAAAAGGGTCTTACCTCCATTTGAGGTTGAAAATTGACGTCAAGCTCAAAATTGATGGTACAGTAAAATGTCCCCCTCGGTCCTATTTAACTTTTGTTCGAACAATTTCTTCCTAGATAAATTATTTTACAAGATATTTTGGATTATAGATTAAAATGGATCTCCGTGTAAATAAAAAGAGTAAAGGGTAAAACTAGTTCAATTGAACAAAATTACAAAATAATATTTATATATTTCTATACGCTTTTGAAAACCTTAAATGTATGTGATATGAGGTTTACAATGTCATTTCTTACTAAATTTAAATTACGAAAGCTTTTAAATTAAAGCATTATTAAAAAATAATTGTTTTTATCTTATGGAATTCTATTAAATATAGCTTCAAGGACTTCGTACTAAGAAAGAACAAGTTAAATAAAAAAAGTTATGAAATGAGAAACAAAGTCATAGATTATTTTACATTATACCTAATGCCGTTCACGCAAAATATTGCTGGAAATTTTCAAAATTTGAACATGATATTTTCAAAAAGGTGAACAAATAATATATTTGTTGTCAATGAAATATTTTAGATATTTGAGGCGGTTACAAAAAACGCATTGTAAATGCTTTTAAATTAGGATTGCTTAGTTTGTAAGTTGGACAATGAAATATCTTTATATCATAACTGGAACGCTTATCATTTCTACGCTATTTTTATAGATTTTCTACAATATTTACCTTTTATTTACAAAGAACAGAAAGGGGTTTTGTTATTTGTTCAAATAATTTTTGTGCGATTAAATTACGATTAAAAACATTATTAGTAGTTGAACTTTACGGTTTTCAATTAGAAATGGCCATGGTTTGATTTTAATTTGCTAATTTAGCTACTTTAATAATTTGGTTACTATTTTAGAAGTATAATTCTAAATTGTTCAAGTTTTAGATTGTTACATTTTCAACTCTCTAACTCGAAATAATAAAATATTGAAAGATCCCAGCTTAAAATAGTTTCATTTTGACCTGTATCGGATTCTCTTGAAAATTGGAGAAGCTGGAATTACAAATTTTTAAAGTTCAAGTTATAAATAACAATAATAATTATAATAATTTTAGCACTTGAAACGCTAGTTAAGTATGTTCGACTTTTCCTCAGAATGATCCATTGTATTAAATCAATTTTCTCCTTTCTATTACAATTTGTATAGGTTTAATTTCAAAAGAATGTTTTCATAACAATTATAGACTGAAATAAAAAAGTAATTGTTGAAAGAGCAATTATGCAGCGGGAAGTCGTCGTAGCGCTTGTAGCGATTATGACACATTATGAAGGTACATTTGTAATGATATAGAGGTAGCAAGAATGATGATGAATCTCGGCGAGTTTTATGAACCGAACTTCCTCAGGATGTTCAAGTCAATGTCCACTGGATGTCTTCTATACTCACCTATAGTTTTTCTAAATAGATACATTCGATGAGGCAAAGGCCATAAAAAGGAATTTCTTTTTTCATAATTCCACACAGAACAACTTGATTCACAGAAGCTGGAAAGATATTAGTTACTTGTAGAATTATTCACATTAAAGAAACGTCAAAAATTGTTTATAAACCTATTCAATTCTAATTTACACATCTCTGTCATAATCCAATATTCCAATTTATGATAACCACAATCCAATGCATTCCTAATCTTTATTATAGCTAATAAGAAATTATTTCTACTTATATCCAGATCATGAGAAAATTCTTTACAAGATTTGATGCGTTTAAATGTATATTAAAATTAATCCTAGACTCTATCAAACTAACTCTGACCCAAATTGTACAAAACCCATATGCAAGATACAGAAATCGTTTCAGGTACAACAGCACTTTGTCCACTCCATTAGATTTAGATAAAATTTTAATGAGGTCTACCAGACAGCCAGTGAACATTTGTGAATTTTTTATTCCTTTATGAATGTAATTTTCGATGGTTTCCCTAAGATTTTAGACTGAAAAGTCGACAGAAAGGACACTGGGGGATAAATTTTACACCTCGTTTGTTGATTATTTTTAGACGACCATGTCGCCGGTCTGAGTCACCGCGAACGAAGTTTCGAAAATTTTTTTGCACGCTCAAACCTTCGTCGCGAAGTGGAAAAGTAAAATCATCTCCGGGTCATCGGTACCCAGTGGGAAATCTACTACTGGTCCAATATTAGATCAATATCGCAAGCCAATGCAACCAAATTTTGATCAAATAAAACAAATATTATTTTTTTATTCATTGTAAATCAGTACCACTTATTATTCTTTTTACTTTAGTTGACAATTTATAACTTTTAATTTAATATACTAACGGCCAGCATTGGTCGAATATTGCACCAATTGTGAGTCTCAGCAATTTCCCACTGCGTAAGACATTCAGTACTCTTCTACTGGTAAATGATCGGGTGAGTTGGCTCTACTGGCAAATCACTGTCAAGCTTCAATGGAACACCGTCTTTTGTCATTAGATAATGGGTGAGTAGCTGACCTTTACCCTTGACAAAAACCATTCCTCGTTCCTCAAATCCAAATCCGAATGGCTCCAGGATTTTGCGTGTCTCGTCAGTCACCTGAAATAATGTTGAGGTTTTGAAATCTTTATTTGTCAACTAAAATGAAGTCTGCCTGGATTTTTATTTCCTAATATTAGGAACATAAACTATTTAAAAATCAATAATATAACATATTTAAAATATTGAGCTTTTACAAAACGTTTAAAATAATTTTAACTGATTTAATAAGCAAAATATGATAGAATATTGGGTGCTGAATTTATTATCGGAAAAAAAGAAAAATCGTTTGTTTTATTTACGCGCTTTTTAAAAATTATATCGAAATAAATTACAATAAGTACTTCAAAACCATGACAATTATTTTGCAAGATTGTGTACCACCGGCCATTCAATTATAAATAGCCTTTTTAGTGAGTTCGAAGGAAGCAAATTTTGGTGTTTCTTTCTGTATTTGAAAAGAAAGTTTTCTTATTTAAAAAAATTTAATTTATAATTTAATTGAGTTGAAGCGGGGCAGTTGCTTTGTTTTCGACATTTTTCTTATGATGAAAGGGAAGAAAAACAAATCACATTTTCAGGCCAAACTATGCTAGATGAGACAACAACACTGCCCACTATCCGGGCACATTCTCATCGCTCGCTTCGCGGTTGTAAATGTCTATACCTAACGCTAAGCGCTCGTTCTTTTTGTATTTCCACCCAGATTTGTGTGCAGGACTTTTAAAATTAAAGATCAACATATCGACAACTGTAATTGGTTGATTGTGAATTCTCTTTTCTTAAAGCTCCTGCGGCTTTAACGAGCACATTCTCATCACGTACTTCACGTTTCGCACTATATTATATTTATTTCTGCACCTCGGGCTGGTATAGCTTATTCAGATATTGCAAAATAATGTAAAAATATTATTTTTCATTATTGCTTTAATATTTGCTCCTTATTTTGCACTCATTTTTATTCTCAGCTACCGTAAAAATACTATCATTTGAATAAATTTATATTATTACAATTGATACTATGTATGTGCATTGAAACACGCGTATTTTAACTGTCTTGGTTTTAAAAATAAAAAAAGTACGCATCCTATAAGAAAGAAGAATTTTATTATTGAACATTTAATTGAAACTGGTGTCGTTTTTCCATAAATTGAATTCGTTTATTTAAAATGTTATTTTCTACGACTTAGGCCAAAAATACATATCCTAGCGCAAAGTCCATCGAAGAAAATTTGTCGATATAATTTAGGCGACAAATGTTATAAGTAAAAAAGTCTATTACAAATTTTTAGATCTTTTTATAATATGAATTTTGTTTTCATTTATTTGTTTTTGTACCTTGCAACCTTAGCACACAAGTTAAAGAACATCATTATAACGGCTCGAAAATATCCTAAGTCAGTCTATATAACGTTCCATAAACATAGAATGTTCCAGAGAGATTTTAAAGGCATATTTCGCACATGATACGTTTCTAGAACATTATTTAGTCTGTCTTAGTACAGTTTTTATAACGTTCAAATAACGTCTTTTGAATTGTACGTCCAAGACACGTTTTTAGGACGTTCCAATTGCGTTCTTAAATTTCTTACCAACTGGGTCGTTTCTCCAAAGATTTGAGTTTGTGATTATCGATGCTATTTTTTGCGATTGAAACAAAAACGACGAAATTTGTCAAAAAAATTACTAATAAAAAATGTTTAGATCTTTTTTGGGTGAACAAATTTTGTTACTTTTTTCTCGTAGCTTTTGTCGTTTGTCTAAAAATTTAATTTTTCTATTTTTAATGATGATTTTACGAATAAAACAAAAATAAATCAAAAAGTGAATAATATCAAATTTGCAGATCTTTTTGGACTAGAGAATTTTTATACATTCATCTTTTATGGAAGGAATAGACCAAAATTGTTTATCCAAAAAAATATCTGCAAATTTTTTGTTAATCCTTTTTTGATAGGACGCGTATTCTTTGTTTTAATCCCAAAAAATATCATAAATTAAAAAAATAAATTGTTGAAAAGATTACAGAAGGTACAATAAAATGTTAAGCAATAAAGTTTTTAGTCTGAACTGTATCTAAAAATTTGCTTGAAACTATTTTTTGATAGAATGAGTAGTTTTTCTTTTAATCGTGAAAAATAACATAAAAAAGAAGAAAATTCAATTTTTGGAACAATAAAATGTTAAATAACAAAAATGTTCACCTACATTATATATAAAAATTTGCTTTTGACCTTTTTCCATAGGACGCGCAATTTTTTAATCATAAAAACAAGACAATAAAAATAAGTTCGCTTCAATATCAATGCACATTATACATTATAATAATATACATTAATTGAAATTCTATGTTTTTCAGGGTAGCTATACATAAATGACAGTGCAAGTATTTTAAAGTTTTTTATAAAGTTGATATATTTTACCTGTATGTGACCAACTTTTCCAGTGCTTTCCATTCTCGAAGCTACATTGACCGTATTGCCCCAAATGTCATAGTGAGGTTTTCTGGCGCCAATGACACCTGCTATTATGGGACCGTGATTGATTCCCATTTTTAAAACAAAATGGTTAAAGCTCTGCTCGTTGATACTTGAAAGGGCCTTTTTCAATTCTAAGGCGAAATCAACGAGTGTCGAAAGATGCCCCCATTTGGGTCCACCCTCATGATTCGTTGAATCAGTTATTCCAGAGGCAGCCATGTAGGTCGAGCCTATCGTCTTGATTTTAATAATATCCCGAAACTCCTCTCGATCCAGAATCTACAGAATAAATATTTCATGTTAGTTTATTCATGTATTTCACTATTGAGGATTAAAAAGAAGTTTTTAAAAATGATGCTTTTATAGTTCTTCACAATAAATAGAAGTGGATAATAATATAAATCCTTCTAAACGTTAATAAACAGAATTAAATGAAATTTTTTGTTGAAATCCTATAGAATTTGAAAGTATTTTTTATCCATTTCCTTATAATTTTGTAAACACGGAATTTTATTTCGAATCTCTTTAGAACCTTATTCTTTAAAATTTCCATGGAATTTATTTAGATAAAAAAAAAAGATTCTTGAATTTCCATCAAATTCTTATATGTATGACATTTCTGAAATTATATTTATGAGATTTCTTCGAATTTCCGACGAATATTTCCTAAACTTTGATAGAATGAATTAAATAATCACAAATATAACAATCCCACAACATGCCCATCCAATTTAATTTCAATAGAATCTAATTGCTTCCTAAAAATTTCTATTGAATTCCCATAATATTATAAAACCGATTTCGCTTTAGTTTCTGTAATTTTTTTCAGAATCTCATTTTTCTTTCACGAAAATAAAGAATTTTTCAGGAATACCTATCAAAATTAGTAACCAGAATATTTTTAAATTATAATGAAGAATATCCTTATTATTATCAACAATATGTTTGAATTTTCAATACACTGTATCTCCAATTTTAATTTTTATCAAACTGAAAATTACTTTTAAAATTTCTGTTTTCAAGCTGGGGATTACGGGATTACATAAACTAACAAGAGATTTCAGATGAATAAATGATAACATATGGAATTACCCAAGGATACATATAATAACTTTAGATTGCATGGGATTACATGTACAAATATAATTGTTATGCAATTTTTTTCTCAAGCTATACACTCGATTCAATAAATAAGTAAGTTAAAATTTTATTTTTTGAAAAATAATAATTGTGACTTGCATATTTTCATATATTTTGTTTCCTTATGAAAATAAAATATCATTAAAGAATGATTAAAATAAATTTAATTTGTTTGAAATGTTTTCAAATATACTTTTTTACACTTTTACGGAGAAATTACTCATTGCTGATTGACTTTAAAGGTGAAAGTCTCACATATCGAGGTCACAAAGTTATTCGAATAAGGTTTTCAAAACTTGTTTAAAAATGTGTTTTTCTTTAGAAATTAAGTATATTTTTCAAATCTTATGCAGTATTTAAAATACATATTATCCAAAATTCATTTAAGTCTCCTAATAATTTGATAATCACACAGTGAAGAAAAATGAAAGGAAAATATTTGAACAAAGAAGAAAGTTAAAACAAACAAATCAAGTGACAAGTAAAAAAAACAGTCATAAGAGATATAAAGGCTATAGAAGCACCTTAATCAGCTGAGTTATCTTTTGTTCTTAACAATTTTATTGTCCTTCATTTTTGGAAAGTGCAATATAGTGCCAAAAAAACATTGAATCAAAATTCCATCGGATTACACCAGATTACGTGCGATCACAGTAAAGTACATCGGATTACATAATATTAAAGGGGTTGCTTGCATTGCATAGAATTTCAAAAGATGACATGGGATTAAACGAGGGTAAAGAGATTCAACAAGATTACATGGCAGTGTACACCAGATTACAACTATGGTTCAACTCTCAAAAGCTAGGTATATTACTTTGAATTCTATATTAAAATCTATATCCTTTTTTAAAAAGTTAAAAAGTCAACATTCCTATGAAAAATCAACTATAAGACAGAAACTTCTGTGTACTTTTTATTTGAGGATTTTTTTTTTACTTTCCCTAATAGATTACACTTTCTTAATATAAAATATTTAAATAAATCTAAATCTTGCTTACCCTAGAGATAAGCAATAGGGAAAATAAAACAGGGGAAAGTATTTTGGGATAGTAAAGACCAATGTTAATTCTCTTGAATTACGATTATCTGAATTGCGTGACTATCGTATCATGAATTGCGACTATCGCAAAATCCCATTTGCCTGTATTTTTATTATTACACCATTTAGCCGTTTCCTTTTCGGGGTAGGCGTGACTCACTTGGTAGGGAAAGGGAGTAAGGGGAGGAAGGAATTATAGAATTTTTAGGTTGATCCAGAATTCTTGTGTTATTTATTTAAATAACACGTTCGTTCCGCAACACTTCACAGATCCAGGTTGCTGATCAATCTCTCTAGCAATCATCCCAAGTGAAGATTCTCACAAAGTCGTCATGTGAGGTTCCCCACTTGGTTCCATTAGTATCCAAGGTCTTTCGTTTCAGACGTAATTCACACTACTGGCTCTCTTTTTACTAACTATTCGTCGCTATTCTTTTCTGTCCTGTCTCTAGCTTTATTCACGTCCATGCAATTTTCCATGCAAACTCTCGTGTTTCTGTGGCTTCTTATGTCTCTTCTAACTAGGGTCTCATTCACACATTGTAACCATTCTTTCCGCGGTCTGCCTCTAGGTACGGTGACTACTTGACCTTGATACACGTGTTTCGTTAGTCCATCATCTTTCATTCTCTCAACATGCCCGAACCATCTTAACCGATTTCTTTCTCACGTGTGAACTAGTGTCTCTTCCGCACCACATTCTTTGAGAATAATCTCGTTACTCACTTTGTCCATCAGATAGAATTGCCATTTTAGCTTTATTTGATATATTTTTACTTCTTATAAGGAGGCCTGCTCTACTAATAACCTTTTTACCTTTGTTTATGCATCTTTATAACTCCTCATCTATCTTCCCGTCCCTAGTAAATAAGCTATCAAGGTATACGAATTTATCAACTTGTTCGATTCTTGTTTTCTCACTCTTTCCTTCGAACGCCATAGTTTTTGTTTTATTTACGTTAATTTTGAGGCCCATGTTCTTCATGCTTGCATTCAGTTTATTCAACATTCTTTGCAAGTCTTCGATTGACTCTGCCATAACAACCTTATCATCT
>JAWWLR010000034.1:25172378-25183368 GCA_035041075.1 Acraspis erinacei | reverse complement strand
ATATATAAGTATATCTCGATTTGTTTCACTTCATTTCGTGCTAGTACTCAATCCTCATAGAAAATATGTTGTACGTAAATCTCGTTTTTACTTTATTATCTCGTTAAAATACTTCTTTCTATGGCGTGTCCCAGTAGTGGTTCACAACTTTAAGGCACTGGGTGCCAGGAATAGTGCGTACGGAGAAAAGAGCCAGGCGCAAATAATAAAAATCTTCCCAGAGAATATCCGCTGTTTACAACAGCTAAAAACATACTAAATAAAAATTCACAAACATCTTAAAAATAATTGGACGGCCGTCTAATGCTCACAACCCGTTCACTTTAAACCTTCTTTCTGCTGATTATTTCTTCCCTAACAGTATGCATTCCCTATAGCGGTTCCCGTGGCCGTAAAGTGGCCACAGTGACCCCGTAGGAAATTTTTCATACTTTTTCACATTTATTCACAATTTTGTGCTGAGTTCTATCTGAAATTGTGAATAAATGTCAAAAGGGACAAAAATATACCCTAGCGGGCTTACGCGCTCCGCTAGGGTTACTGCAACTTTTCTTTTGGTATTATAAATTCAGTGATATTAATTGACAGAAGATAGTTGACGGGTTGATTATAAGAAACTAACAAACTAACGTAAATACTACTCTTGTACTCGCTGTGACAGCAACGAAAAACCCAGCTGTCTTTCTTGTTTTCTTTGAGAAAAATTTGATTTCTGGTGGATTCCATCCACATTTTAGATTTTTTTCGCCCTAAATTTGTCAACATGCTGGCCTAATTGGATACTGGTAACACAGATCTATCGTGAAATACGTGACGTAAATAATTATTATCTGGCATTTTTTGGATATTTTAGTAGATCCAATTTACTGGGACCCATTGATGTTCAGTAGCCAAGGCATCTAGGGCGGCTACAACTTGTCTGAAAGTATTGTCGAAGTCTTCGTTCACGATAACGTGGTCAATGTATTTTTCGTAGGCTCTTTGTAAGGCTGCTGATTCTTCTAATGTCGATTTCAAATCATCCTCCTATTAGAAACAATAAAATTTACATTTATAAATCAGGTATATTTTATAATTGCACTAGTAGTAAATGCACGCGCGTTAGATGCGCATTAATATCCCTGGAGTTTATATATTCAAAGCGCTTGAATTTTAAAACATAGATATTGAACGGTTTTGAACTGAAAGCATTCAAGATCAAACTATTTTCTAAACAAAAGAGTTCAAGAATGAATAATTAACCATTGCAAGTGTTTGAGAAAAAAAAATTTCAATCATAGACTCTCAAAATTAAATTCAAAGGATTTGAAATGTTATTGTTTCTAATTAAGCGCGCTCATAATTGAAAACTTTAGCACTTAAATATTTAAATTTTAATTTGATGCGATTAAAATTGAAATCCAAAATAAATGTTTCAAAGACTTTTGTGATATTATTGATATCATTTTAATTAAACTTGAATCGTTTAAAAATGATTAGATTGTTGATTATACTCTTCAAAATTCAACCATTTCGATTTCACTTGCAAAAATGAAACTTATGAAAGGAAAAAATTGAAAATTTATGGTTCGAAATGAAAATTCAGAACTCTAAAATTGTAACCATTCAAAAGTAAAGGGATTTATTCAATTTCAGATAGTTTTTTGTATCTATTTTGATTTAAAATAACACCACTTTTAACTTTGTAATTTCAAATCGCTTAGTTTCCAATACTTCATTTCAAATTTGTATTGATTATTGAAATCTTCCTATCAAATATTATTCAATTTTAAATTATTAATTTTTCTAAATCTTCAACTACAATGCGGACAATTTTAAGATCGCTTTGATTCCTTTTTTGTTAATTGCACAATTTGCAATGCCCATTTCTAAATTGAGAAATTGTTGTCTTAATTATTCCTTATTTTAAATTTATTCTAGAGGTATTAAATTACAACACCGTTAAATTGAAAATTGTGATACTACTAAGTCTTTACATTTGATATTCTACGCTTCGGAATAATAAAAAAAAACAGTCAATTTTGTATGATTAACATTGAAACAAAACTATTCCGAATATTTGAATATAAAATAATTAAATTAAAAAATAACTACCAAGGCTTTCAATATGGAATTTTGAAAGATTTAACAGTGAAATTATGCTGATATTTTTAATACTTGAAATGGAAACTGAGGATTTAAAATTCAAATTGTTGAATAATTAAGGCTTTATTTATTGAATTTAAAAGAGTCATAAATTTTCAGAGATGATAGTATCCGCTCAAAAGCTTCTCAATTTTGATCTTTGAGAATACATAATAAAATGGTGATTTTGTAACCTGAAGGTATACCTGAAAAAGTGAGTGTTTTTACCCCTATTTTTAATCCTCCACTTTTGTCATCTAATTGTAGACCTCCTTGCTTTTGAAGCAAAAAAAAACTTTAGTTTTAATTATAGAAATTTTGAAGATGAAAAATTGAAGAATTTAAAATATTGGCCATCTTTGTAGTTTAATTATCAGTGTCTAGGCTTACCGAAAATATTTGTTCTACGCTCGCGGAATTTCGACGAACCTAGATACGGCTTTTAATTATTCGAAATATGTTTTGAATTATTTTTTTATTTTATTTGAAACTTTCAGAATTAATTATGTTTAAGGTTGGAGCGTTTAAAATAAAGCAATTCCAAACTTCGTTTAAAAATTGATGCATTATTGAATTGGGATCTTGCAATTAAGCCGTTAGAAATGTTTAATTTTCAAATTGTGCGAAAAGGCATTTCCGCGCCAAGGCAGCAGCTTCACGTTGAAGATAATTTTATTAAATGTAATAATATTAAGAGAATTCGAAAATATTCTAGATGACATGTCTCTTATCAGGTAAAAAATAAAATTGTGCGATACGTACCTCGTACAAAGAAGCGAGGGACTCCAAAGTTCTGGCTCTTCTCGAACTGTACCTGATGGAGCTCTGACGGTCGAACTAATAAAGCCATGATCAAACACAAATACAATAATTAAGAGCATACCACAATACATTTACATACTAAATATACATTTAAAAAATGATATTAAAATATAAAAATTACATTTAATCTATCTACAGGCTCAATTTCATAAACAATTTTCGAAACGAAATTAGTACCACATTCAGATACGAAATATTTTCACATTTCCAACTAAATATTTATACTGAGGAACATGCATTCCAAATATCTTCATAACAGAATCTAGCGAATACACTGGGTCAATTGAAAACATCCACGTTCAAATTTCCATGTTAGATCAATTCGCGTTAATTTTCACGACAATTACCACACGGAATCCCACGTGGATATTTTCACCAGGATGGATTTTAACTATCAGTTAAATTCGCTCAGAACATATAATAAAAACTAGGTTTTATAATTACTTTATCGAAATCCCACCTTCTTGGATCTTGTATCTATAATCTCCTCTCTCATCGATTGAAAGTTTGACAAATCTTACCGTTAAATTTCGATTACTGGCTCCAGTCGACCTTCCAAGGTCGTATAAAGTTTTGAGCTGTTCCATTCCTGGCGCGGCTATGAAGATGACGTATGGCATGAATTCTGTGCTATTGTGAAGAATTTTGAGAGCTGCTGGACTGCAATCCAAAACGCACATTTTTCCAGCTCTGATTAAGTCTCTCACGGAATCCAATTTGGTTCCATAAAGATGGCCTCCATGTTCACCATGTTCCAGGAAACGATGTTCCCTGATGTCAAACTCCATGGATTCACGATCAGTGAACCAGTAGCTTCTGCCATCTTCTTCCAGGACTCTGGGTGTTCGTGAAGTGACTGGAATTAAGTTGTTCTATAAGTAATTGAAATCGACGAAAGCATAATGAAATAATTAAATACTTGAATAACAGGGTGTTCGAAAAACAGAATTTTCCAATTTCCCTGACTTTTCCCTAACCAAATTTTTATTGTTTCTGACCATTAATATTCAAAGACCAGAATTTTAATCTTAACACTTGTAACATAGAACATTTTATAAATGGAATATAATAATTTGAGATTAAAATGTTTTCAAATTTATTTATTTCAACCAAAAAAATACTTTTCGATCATAAAGGGTGGATTTTCAATTCAATCGGACGAATTTTCAACAAGAGAGTTCAACAAGATTTAATCCCGAAACATGAATTTTCAATAAAAAAGATCATTTTTAAACTAGGAAGATAAACATTCAACCAAATAGTTAGGGTTTTAAGAAAAACAGCTTCTAACCAAACAGCTGCATTGACAAGTAAATAGTTGAATTTTCAAACAGCTTTTTTAATTTTAAATAAAAAAATTAAAAAAATAAACTTCAACCAAGAACGGTTGCATTTTATACAAAATAATTAAAGTTAAAAGAAATTAGTTAAATTTTCAAATAAATAAAATTGAATTTTCAACCTAAAATTATGAATAATGCACCGAAAACACAAATTTTCAGATAAATGATTAATGTACATACAAAATAATTCAATTTTCAAGCAAATAGTAGAATTTTCAACTGAATGGTCGAATTTTTAACAAAAAAATATTTAACTTCAACCAAAAATGGTTGCATTTTTAACAAAATAATTAAAGTTTGGACAAAAAAGTTGAATTTTCAACTTAAAAACATGAATGCTCAACCAGAAAGACGATTTTTTAACCAAAAAGTTTAATTTTCTTCAAAAAAAAGACCAATTTTCAACAAAATACATGAAGTTTTAAACAAGAATTCGGATATTCAACCAAGATAAGATTATGAATCATCCAAAAAGACGAATTTAACAAAAAGATTAATTTTCTTCCCCAAAATTTCAATTTTCGACAAAATACATGAATTTTCAAACAAGTAGTTTATTTTTCAACTAAAAAATAAATATTTTCAACCAAGAATGGGAGAGTTAAAGTTCCAGAAAAAAAGAATGTTCGACCAAAGAGATGAATTTGCAACTAAGATTATTAAATTTAAAGCGAAACCCGTTGAATTTGCAACCAAATAGTTGAATTTTCAAGCTTAACAGTCAATTTTTTTAGAACAGAGTTGAATTTTTAACCCGAAAATATGAATTTTCAACAAATAAAGATTTTGAAGTCAAGAAAGAAAAAAAGTACATTCAAATTGTGAAAAGTTCACGCCGAAAGACGAATTTTTTGTATAACACTTGAATTTTCAACCCGAAAGCGAATTCTCAACAAAAATGGCAATGCTCGACCAAGAAGTTCCTCTTTCTTCCAAAAAAGAATAAATTTCTACCAAAATAGATGAAGTTCTAAATCCAAAAGACGAATTTCAAGTAAAGAAGATTCATTATCAATCAAAAACAAAAAATACATTTTTAACTAAACAAATTAATTTGAAACCAAGTAGTTGAAGTTTCGATTTAAAAACATCAACTTCCAACAAAGTAGTTATACCTTCAATTAAAGAGTCAGTTTTTCTGTTTTAAAAATTAATTTTGAACAAAAATAATAATTTTTCAACCAAACAGATGAGTTTTCAACTAAAATTATTAACCTTTAAATAAAAAAAATGATTGTTCTACAAACTAGTTTAACCTTTAATCAAGTAGTTCAACAAAAAGTTAGTTTTCTGCAAAGATAATTTAAATTTCAGCACAAAAAGACCAAAAAAAATGAAATGAATTTTAACCAAAAAAGATTGATTTTTAAACAAAATTGTTAAAATTCCAACCAAATAATAAAATTGTCAACTAAAAATATAAATCTCAGGAGGAAGCAACTGCAAAAGTAAACATTTTCAACATAGAATCGTTTATAAACAGAATAAAACCGTTTTAAAATTAAAAAAATTATATTATCCTGGACTTTTGCAAGATTTTTTTCAATATCTCTGAATTTTCCCTGATTTTGAGGTTTTTCCTGATTTACGACGACCCTGAATAATTTTTTTGTTTTAAAATAATAACTAACAAGGTACGATTGTGCCGAATTTCTCAGGATCACTGTTAATTAGCCTATTCTTCAGTGTCCGTCTTCCCACACCACGGGGGCCAACTAGAGCCAGAGTCTTGCGTCTGAAAGGTGGCATTCTAGCAACTTCTTCATAGAGAAGTAACTCAGCCGCATCAAATTCGCCGTTGGATTTTGATTCGTACATCTTTTTCTTTTTCTTTCTAGAAATCCTCGTTCCACATATGCTTATTTTGTGTACGAAATCTGCCTCTGGAGGCACAAAGGCTTTTCTTCTTTCTTCGAGTTCAAGGGAAGGTATGAGTCCTGGTGGTCCTAAACCTTCACCCTCTACTCTTCGAGCTTGCCACCAATTTGGATCGGCTTGGTCCACAATTTGGAGGATGTCGCCCTTCTGAAAGGGAAGGCCAATTTCCATACAGGGTAGTAGGGTGTCTTCTCCTGGGAAGTAGTCAAATAAAGCCCTCATGTAGCACTGCAACATGAATTACGAATTGATAAGATAAGAATTTCGAATGACCACTTATTCTTCAACTTTATTTGCTTTTAAGGTTATATAAATATAATTTTCCTAATTCCGATAAAAAAAAGTTTATTTTCAATCAAATAGTTGAATTTTCGTCCAAAATATGATTTCTCTACGAAAAATATAATAGTTTTGATATTTCAACTGAAAAATAATTTTATTTAAAATAAAACAGAGTTAAATTTATCCTAAAAAGATAAATTTTCAACAAAATAGTTCAAGCCACAACCAAAAAAGATTTATGTTCAGCTAGTTTCATTTTGAACCAATAAAGATGAAGTGTTTGGCAAAAGAGTTCCAATGACTATTTGTTTTTTAAGATTGTTTATTTAGTTGTTTTCAGGTTATTTTTCAAAAAAGTGTATTTTTTTGTTTTGCAAGTTTTTTTTACAACATTTTAGGACAAATTCAATTCAGTTTAAAAGATATGCAGTTAGCACTTGTCGAAATTTGGAAGAAATTAAAAAAAATGTTGAAACCCGCATTATTTTTTAAATTGCCTTAAAATGTACCAGATTTTTATTTTTGAAATTTTTTCAAAGGTTTAACACATTTTTAAATATTCACCCAAAATTTATTTTGAAAATAAAAAATTACTTTGAAATTTTCCGGAATCTTAAGAACATTTTATTATTAGGTCTTGAAATTCTGTAAACATTTCAAAACTTCTAAAACCTTTCAATATTATTAAAAAGCCTCTTTTTCAATATGTTTTAAAATGAACATTTTGTTAACATTTTTTTTCAAATCTCCTGGAGATTTAAATTATTTTTTAATCTCTTAAAAACTTCTAAAACTTAGAAAGATCTTTTGTGTGTGTGGGGGGGACACCTGTCTCGCGGACGTGAGACCTGACCTTAGGTGTGATTTATCGCGGTTCTACTAAGAGCTGGTGTTATTTTTAGATGGCAGTTGCTCCCAATCGGACTCTGTGGTAGTTTTTTTTATATTAAAACTGTTTTTTCTTGGTAAATAATTTTTTGTTTGCGTTTTTCATAATTATTAAAAATTAGGACCAGACCCACCTTTCTTAGTGCTTCGTATTTAATATCTAAAATTTTCAACTCGATGTGCAGCTTCGTGTGAAAATAAGTTAGGGAATAAAAAAAGTGTCAGTAAGGCCTTAAATAGATATGGTCTGAAAAACCTTCTAAATTTCTTGTTCGAAATCTTAAAAAATCTGCAGTTTACTTTAAATTTGTTAAAATGTTTTTCAATTTTTAATTATTTGTGTATCATTTCGAAACTTCTAAATATTTCTTAAAATTACTCGAATTTTGTACAAAATTTTGCTTTAGAATCTTCTACATTCTTTTCCTGTTTAGGAAATCATTTGAAATGTTTTGACATTTTTTGAAATTTTATCTTAAAGTTTATTTTTCCAAATAAAAACTCATTTGAAATTTACCCAGGAATATTTTTCCAATTCCTTTTTTTTTCCTCAGGTATTTTCAAAAAGTTTTTATTCGCTTGAAACCTTTCAAGATTCTTAGAAAGCTTCTTTTTTAAAATCTTACAAAAATTACATTAAAAAATTTTAATCTGTACAAGTTGCTAAATTATTTTTGAATTGTTTCAATCTCTGAATTATTGTTCGAAATTGTAGGAAATATTTTAATATATTTTTTAGTTTTCTCTTAGAATTAAGTTTTCAAAATAAAAAATCATAAAAAATTTTCTAATGAATCTTAAGAAAGTTATATTATTTTTCAAAATGTTATAACTGTTCAACGGTTTCGTAACTCAAACACTATAATGAATTTCCTATAATAAATTTCTCATAATTTTTTCGCTATTTTAGAAAAATCATTACCATATAAGAACCTCAGTATAGAAATAAATAATGTTATAATATTGAATTGAATTCTGTAGGGTTTCCAAATATCTTGAATTATGTCAAAGAATTTAACAAGATTTAAGGGATGTTATAGGACCTCCAATTATTTCAAAGGATGTATGGGATTTAAACCGATTTTCAGCTATTTAAAGGGATCCTAAGGAATTACAAGAGTTTTAAAAAAGTTCAAGAGGTTTTCAATGAATTTTTTATGATTTCCAAACATTTTACCGTCGAGTTTCGGGGATTTCTAGAGAACTTTGGAAAATAAATAAAATTTCAAAAGGTTTTAAGGTAATTCAACGAATTTCTAGAGAACTATAGGAAATAAACTTAATTGGCTTTGAAGTTATTTCCACATTTTAAGGGATATGAAGGAATTAATGAAATTTTCATATGATTTTAAAGATTTTTTATTTCAAAATATTCCAAAGAATTTTAATATATTGCAAAAATATCAAGGAATTTCAAAGAATTTTGTAGGGTTTCCAAATAATTTAAGGGGTCCAAAGATTTAAAGAGAGTCATAAGTCATTGTTTGCTAGTGGATTCAACTATTCTGTTGAAAAATCATCTTTTCTACTAGAATTCAACTGTAATTTGTTAAACATTTTTTTTAATGTAACGATTTTGTTGATAATTTGTTTTTTCTTGTATAAAAATTAATTTTTTAAGAAAGAATTGAACTATTCCATTTTTTGTTTAAAATTCAGCTTTTTTGCAGAAAATTCAATTGATTGGTTGATACTGATTTTTTTGTTATTGAAATTTTATATTTTCGAATTAAAAATTCAACATTTTTGTTAACAATTCTATGGAATTTAAAAGGTGTTAAAAGATTTTAAGGGTTTTAAAAGATTTTTCCAAAAATGTTTCTAAAGATATCGAGGGATTAAAATAAAGCTTTAAACGATTTTAAATACATCAAGGGAATTCAGACATTTTTTATGTATAGAGTTTGTTTGCGCAGAATCGCTATTTCTGTTTATTTACATTTCAGATTATAAGTGGTATAATATAATTTGTTCCTTTTGCAGTTTGTCTAGTTTTTACTTTTTAATTTTCACCCATTAATATTGAGATTTAGGCTGACCCATTTAAGTTACATACCACTGCGGTATAACCTATTGTACAATTCCTTTATTTAAAAATTTCGGTGAAATAGAAGCCTACAAAAACGGGTTAACCTCACTGCTTAAATATCATTTAACTCCTTTAGCAGTATTTTCTTTACTAAGGTTAGCTTAGAATCGCAGTCTGAATTTGTAATCACAACCAGTGATAACCCGCGGCTGCATCCGACTTTATCAGAAATACTCGCATTTGCCAGGACCTTTGTCCAGGCGAGAGGAAAACTGCAGAAAACCATCTCCCGAGAGTTCAGCCTGTTTTCTGACAGTCGATTTTGAAGGTAGAAATTCGATGTATTAATTTGTATGTATTACACATCGAATGTACAAAATCATCCTCGGCGTCAAGCCTCCCGCTCTGAGTGCTATCCGCGCTCGAAATGGTATTGTACCCATATATATAAACACATAATGATCTTTTTAAAAGATGATCAGTGACTCAGGGCCTAGTCACTTATTTTTTTAAAATGTCAGGCCTGGGTAAAACATACATTAAGTTACAAAAAGAGGTTCTTGACTTCAATTAAAATTTTTTTTAAACTTAAAAAGACATTGACCAATAGAATTGTTCTTAGATCGATACCTCTAATAATTTATAGAGAATGGAATTTAAAGTTTGGCGTAAGATTCATGCCACTTTGTAATGATAGCGTTCTATTTGCATCTTGAAAGTGTTCAAATGGAGGGAAAAGATTTCAACGCCTTGTTCACTTACCGTGGATTTTATGGGCTTGTTTCCATCTGTGGCTATTCCTGCTGCCAATTTTAGGGTGAGATTTTCATTGGCTTCTTGTATTGACTGTTGAAGTTCATCTGGTGTGTGAACTGCTTTTCCATTGACTTCAAGAATAACCTCACCTATCCTCAAAAGTCCTTGTTTTGCTGCAGTACTACCGCCTAATATCCTAGCTATTATTAAATTTCCAGATTCGTCCACTTGAACTGTGAGTCCCTAAAAATTTAAATTTAAATTATCTCTAAAGATTTGCGACTGTTTTCACATCAGGGTATCTACTAACCTGGGTAAACCGGAATATAGCCGGGATTTCAAATAAAAACGGAAACCTTCTAATTATGCACAGCTTTTGTAAATTTGAAGAAAAATACCACAATTTAAGAAGATATGTAGGAGGTTTAGATTGTTTAGATTGTTTAGAAGTTTCGAAAAGATTAGAAAATGATTTAAACCTTGCAAATATTTTCAAACACTTTTACAACAAAATGTATGTTGTTGAAGATTTAGACACTTTCTTTTTTATTTTGACATATTTTAAAAAGATTTCGGAAAAATTCGATTTAGTTCAAAAGTAGTTTGAAAATTCTTTACTTGGTAAAAAAATTTTCCTATTGTTTGCTTGAGGAATTATCTATTCCATTTTTGGTTGAAAATTTATTTTCTTTACTTGAAAATTCATATATTTGGTTAAAAATGCATCTTTTTCTGGTAGAAAATGAATGTTCTTAGTTGAAAATTCAGCTGTTTTGTGGAAAATTCAATTACTTATTATTACACCATTAAGCCGTTTCCCTTTCGGGGTAGGCGTGACTCACTCGGCGGGGGAGGGGATTAGTGTGAG
>JAWWLR010000034.1:25149942-25162248 GCA_035041075.1 Acraspis erinacei | reverse complement strand
AACATTCGTCTTCTACTGCTTACTCACATGCCCTTGATTTCGAAAAACTGTATGAATTGGAGGAATTCGAAAAAATCGCCAAATTCAATGGAAAACCAAAACCTGTTGTAATTTCGACAGTAGATGGAGGTCCTGATGAACACCCTCGGTACCAAAAAGTGATATATGTTGCTGTTCATCACTTTTTGTAGTACAATTTGGACGCAATCTTTGTCGCCACTATCGCTCCAGGTCGAAGTGCGTTCAATCGTGTCGAGAGAAGGATGGCACCGCTAAGTAGAGAACTCTCAGGGCTTATCCTACCTCACGAAACTTTTGGTAGCCATCTCGATTCAAATGGTAGAACTATCGATAGCGAGTTGGAAAAAAAAATTTGAACACTGTGGGCACACTCTCGCCGAGTTGTGGAGTAATTTGACGATCGATGGATTTCCTACAGTTGCAAAATACATTAATCCCGAAGCCTCCGAGGTCAACGCAGACGATTTGGCTAAAAAAGACCAATTTTGGATGGCACAACATGTTCGCAGTAGCCAGTACTTCACACAAATCGTGAAATGTGGCGACGAAAATTGCTGCCCAAAACCACGAAGTTCCCTCTTCAACATTTTGAGTGCCAGGTATTTATTCTATATATGATAGGAACTTCAGCTTATAAATTGGCCACTTAAAAAATTTTCTTAACTTCCAGGTTCATAAATTCACCGATTCCGATTCGAAAAACCGAAGAAGGTTTAAAAATTCCAAATTTCGAGAAAAATTGGCATCAAAAAGCATCTGAGGCAGTATACCCATCTATTTTCTTCGGTCGAAGCCTAAGCTTGAAGAATTTCTTACCAGAAATGGCCAAATATTTTAAGATCTTGCCATATGGTTTGTATTGCCCTTCAATGTATGAAGAATTGAGCCGCCGAATCTGTGAGAAGTGTGAAGTTTACTTTGCTTCTCTCGTCATGCTCAAAAAGCACAAAAAAATCCACAAAGAAAAACTTGTCACGAGAAAAGTTCGTCCTGTTCGGATCGTGGCGCGTAGGGGGCAAGAAATTTTGGCGAAATTTCGGAATGATGCTCTTGAGTGGGTGAACCAAGAGGATCTAGATTCAAATGAGTTAGACGTTGTGAATTCAGATAAAGAAGAAGAGTTGATGCCTATTATTAGCTATGAAAAGTATTTTGAAAAAAACTGGGAAGGTGCCTAAGAAAAAACGTTCAGTACATTTTTTCGTTAAATGCAATATGTTGCTTTATCTGTGATTCGTAAAATAATATTATGTAACATTCATAGAAATTTAGGAAAAACTTTTAGAATAAAAAAGTTATTTTATATTTTTTGCATTTTATAATGTGACCTGACACCTGGGAGGCGGGGTCCACGGTTTTGTGACACCTTGTGACAGAAGGGAGGGGAGGGTCAAAAAACGCTAAAAAGCTGTGACATCATTTATGGAAGTCCCCTTTGTGCAAAGGAGCGTTCCTTTACAAAGCCACGGAGCATGTGGCCGAGACCCTTGAATTGAATTTTAACATCAAAAGCGAGGAAAGTGCATTACTTCATCTAGATGCTTCTTTTCTAAAAGCCGAATTGAAGAAAGCAGAGGTTGAAAAATTCCGCCAAGAGCTACTTGACAAGAAAATGCACGGAAACTTTTACAGAACTCTAGAATAACAGTCCTGGTCAAAAGAGCAAACTTTTGCTTTTCTCAAATCATCAGGGCTTAATTTAGGTACAGAGGGTTTCCTTTTCGCATGCCAGGATAGTTTAATTGTTACCTAATTATACTGCTACCGCATTTTATGTCAAGCAGTTCCTAGCGATAGGTGCAGAGCGTGTCATGCACACTCCTAAGAGTGCTTTATTACCATCTTTGTCACTCTTAGGGCGTTGGCCGCGACCTTGCCTTATCGAACGTTCCGAGGGAGATACGAGTCAATTGTATAAAACGAGAAGTGCAAACTCGAGTCCTGGCATCATTCTCCAAGACTTTAAGAAACGAACCATATTCGTGCCCGAATAAATTCGCACCTCTCGGAGGAACGGTGCTATTACTGGTTCGTAACCTTAAATCCATACCAGCGTGCCAAAAATATGCCAAGGCACTTGTGAGATGGATGTAGAAAGCTATCGTCCTTGGATCGCTTCGTGTCCTCAAGACACACGAGTGTTTCGCCGGTCTGTTGTGATTTGATCTAGGGATGAGCAATACTGAGAAAAAGTATCAATATCGAAATATCGATACTTTAAAAAGTGCGATCTCGATCCAAGTACCGATCTGAATGCAAAAGTATCGATACCAAAGAATCGACGTCAAAGTATTGAATCTTTTTTTACGCAACATTTCATATATAAAAATCAGAGTTTATGGGGCCACGCTGTACATTTGACAAAGGTTTTCTCGGAGAAGGATGCTTCTTTCGGGATGTTCGTTTTATGGTTCGATAAAGCCTAACAGTATCTCGAAACTTTTGCATTTTTTTGTATAAAATTTCCGTGAAAGTTAGACAGTTTTTTAGTCCTCCTGTAAAATTCGGGTTTTGGATTTACGCCCTTATGCAGTGTGCCCCTTCAATTATCCTGACTTAGAACAGGAATTTTTCGCGAATTAATTTGTAATTTCTAAAACTTTTAGGCAGGGAATTCTAGTAATGAATTGTAATTTTGGATTTGAGACAGGGAATTTCATATGAAACGGGAACCGTGGAAAACAATTTTAACTTTGCTTTAGAAAAAAGGAATTTAAAAAACCGTATTTCAAGACAGAATTCGTCACAGTTTTAAACTTCCCTCTTTCAAAAGAACCAGCACACAAAAAACTAGTCTTAATTTGTAAATTTCTTCCAGTTTTGTGAACTAGGAAATAAATGAGTGTTAGTAATATCGAGCAAAAACCACTTTCCCAAGAACTTGTGCTAGGTACCTTTAGAAGAAGGAAGTTACTACAGTTCTAAATTATAATAGAAAATTTTGTTAATAAATATCATTCTAACTTGGAGCAAGCATTTCGGACAGGGAATAAAAAAATAATAAATATAAAAAATCCCAATGAAGAATTATTATAATTGGGACTTTGGAACATAGGGAAATTCGTGAAGAATTACATTTTCGTCTTGGATTCAGTAATTTTTAATATGGAACGGGAAATTTTAAAAAACAATCCTGCTTTATATAAAAATGCAATTTATAACAACAATCCTTGTCGCGCTAAAAATTATGTTTTGGGGATGTCTTCTTAGTATTTTTACCTAATAAGAAAAAGTCATTAGGCCCCCATTTTAAAATAATTTGATTTTTTTTTAAAATTAATTTATGTGATTTTTTCGAAAGGAAGAAATAATAAGTAACGTTTTTTGTGGTAGAAGCCTTTAGTTTTGCGTTCAAAAAGTTCCCCCGAGATTAATATTGATTGATTTTCCCCTCCCTTATAGATTTTGACAAATGTATGACAAAAAAAATTTGTTTAAATTCTAAGTTTTTGGTTAATTTTACGTAGGACTTCTAAAAAGCAATAAAAAGTTTACAAATTTCCGAAAAATAAAACTATATATTCTAGTATAATTAGTTCTCATGTTCTGACGCCTTAAAGAGATTTTTCAGCAAAAAAGATCATTATTTTACTTTTCGAATAATATATTGTCCCCTATATACATCCTACGTGAAAGCTGTATGTAAATTAATTAAAGCAGATTAAATTATCATTAAACATAATGAAGAAATAAAGACACTAATTCTATCTCTTACAGAACATCAAGTATTATCTCTTATGGCGGCTACTTTTTGTGGAACTGTATTATAGATCGCATTTTAAATTTAAAACTTATTTTGTATGTATTAGTACTTAGTATCAGTACTTTTCACTATTTTCTTTAACGCTTGTACTTGGGAAAGAAAATCTTCAGAAGTCATGTTTCAAAATCGTAATTTAGAGGAAATGTATAAATGATTTATTGTCCATTTATATATTTCTAAAATATTAATACAATAAATGAGTTTTTGCATGGCGTTAGTGAATGAGAAGTTCATTAGATTGTTGCACTGAAACAAAACAGTAACAATAATTACGTTATTCAAATTGTAAAAATAATTCCACAAAAAGCAGCTTGCTATAAAAGAATATCTGATATTCTGTAAAAATTAGAATTTTTTACGTTTTTTTACTGGAAAGTCTGTTTAAGACGTCATAACTTCAGAACTATTTATGTTAGAACATTTTTTTTATTATTCGAAAATTTGTGAACTTTTTTTTGGTTTTTAGAAGTTTTCCCTAAAATTAACAAAAAGCGTATAATTCAAAAAAAGTTATCTTTAACACATTTTTCAAACTCTAAAAGGCGTGCTGTTTCATGTCCAAATTCAATCAATTATTTAAATTCTTCATGTAAAATTAGATTTTGTTTGAATGGACAAAAATTTTATTCTTACAAATAAAAATTTTCAACTATTTCAAATATCCCTCTTCCAAATTTTATAAAAAGGAAGTTACTATATTTCTAAATTACAATAGAAAATGCTGCATATAAATATAATTCTGACTTGGAATAGGGAATTTCTGTAAAGAATTGAAATTTTAGACTGTAGAACAGAAAATGTCCTTATAGAATTAAAATTTTCACTTTGAAATGGGGAATTTTCATAAACGATTATTATTTGACATGGAACAAAGAAATTTTTATAAGAAATGGGAATCTTTGAACATAATTTTTATTCTGATTTCGAAGAAGGAAATTTAAAAAAGATACTGTTCAAATTCAGAATCATAATTCGTTTACAAAGTTTTCTGTTGCAAATCAGAATTATTGTAATTCTTATTTCTAAAAATAATCTGATGTTCCAGCTCGAAATTATAATTTTTTCCAAAATTCTCTATGCATGCTATGCATTTTAAATAGACTGAGAATCCATTATGGTAGACATACTGATGGAAGTCAAGAAAGTCAAAACGTCAACAACCCGCCGAGATGATTTTTCTTGCTGAAAAGGGCGATTAGACTATTAGAGTCAATTGGCACCGGAAACTGCATTGTTCGAGGCTGGACTTTTTGAAGCCCTGAAAAAGACCGAAAACCTGTCGAACGGCGGCCCCTCTACCTGTTCGAGTGTCTTACCTGCTAGCCACACACAGGGAATGTGGGCTTGGCAAGTAAGAGGAAAGGTTGAGAAGTGCTTTGAAAACACATGTTTATACTGGGTGACTTTTAAATTCTAATAGTAGACTTTTGGACATTTCAAATGTGTACAAATATTGTATTGTTTATATTTTTCGAAATAGGGGAAATAACTTCAAAATTTTGAATTCTACAACTATTTTTAATCAATTTGAATCTGCAAGGTTGCGTTGTAAATCAGAGAACATATTTACTGATTAGATTCAGTGACCCATTTCTCACTAATTCAAATGTTAAGAGTCCGTGTAAGCATTCATAAATTATATACCGCGAGAAAAATGTTTGATTGGGACAACAAGACAATTTAGTTGCTATCTAAATATATAATCAACAAAAATGTGATTAAAATGAATCACTTGATTGTAACAAAACATCTTGATTCATGATTGTTTAACAAATAAAAGGCAACGGTGTTTTTTTTGTATCTCTTGCCATTTTTGAGAAATAACCAACTGAACACTAAAAATACGATACGTTAGGTACTAACAATATTATTAAAGTTTTAAAACCACGCAAAATTTAATAAATATCCTGAACTCCATGGCAGAAAAGTCTAACTTAAGAAATCATCACACGTGTTTCACACCAAAAATTGAAGGGAAAGTACACACCAGCACTACACTAGATAAAGTATCCTTTTTGCGGGTACGATTACACTTTTTTTACTTCGAAAGTTTTTTTTAGTTCTTTGAAAACTTTTTCGGATTAAATCCCTGAATTAAATCCATATCTTGTTTTAAAAATTGTCAAAATAATTTGCAGAGCTTTATAATGTTCATAAATTGCAGAAATAAAGGAAAAGTCAGGGACTTTAAAACTAGCCCGGTAAAGTACATTTTTTTAAATTTCTTCTTCTTTTTTTTAATTCATCTATTTTGGTAGACATTCGATCGTTTGCGGTTAAAATCGCAACTGTTGGAATGAAAATGATTTTTTTTTGTGGAAGATTCAACTGTTTTGTTTAAAATTCGTTTTTCTTCGTTCAATTCAACTGTTTCTTATTTAAAATACATTTTTATATTGATATATTAACTATTAAATTTGTTGTCGAGAATTCATATTTTTTGTTTGAAAATTAAACTACTTAGTATAAAGTGCAAATACTTAATTAAAAGTTCATTCTTTTGGTTGATGATTTATCATTTTAGTTGAAAACCCCTTTTTTGTTAAAATTTAACTATTTTGTTGAAAATTATTTTTTTCTTGGTTGAAAATTCGTCTTTCGTGATAGAACATTAATCTTCTTAGTTAAAAATGTATCTTTCTAATTAAAAACTCATTTAATTGTTTAAAAATTAATTATTTTTCACTGAAAATGTAACTGTTCCATTCAAAAAATTACCTTTTTGTTAGAAATTAAACCATCTTGGCTGAAAATCCATCTGTTTGATTGAAAACTTAAATGTTTCGTTGATCATGTACTTTATTTGTAAGTTTCGTCATTTCAGTTAAAAATTGATTTCTTTGGTTGAAAACGTATTTTTTTGTTGAAAACGTTTTTTTTTTAAATGAATTTAAAAATGTTTAAATTGATATTTTAAAATAAAAATGTATCTATTCCATTTTTGCTTAAAAGCATATCTGTTAATAGAAAATTCATTTATTTGGTTGAAAACTCGTATTTTTTGGGTAGAACATTCATGTGTCTGTGTTGGAAAATCAACTTTTTTGTTAAAATTTTCGATTTTATTTAAAAATTAGTCTGTTCTAGTTGAGGATTTAAACAATTTATTAAAATTTTATATTTTTTGTTTAATGCAACTGTTTTTTATTGAAGATTAAAAAAGTTGTTGATGGAAATATCAACTACTACATTTTTGGTTGAGAATTCATTTCTTAACGAAGATTCATAAATTCGGTTGAAAATTGAACTATTTTGTTGAAAATTCCTTTGTTCTTGATTGCAAATGATTTGTTTGAACTGAAAATTTAATTATTTGATTTTTGTTCAAAATTTAACTTTTCGAGTTAAAAACTCAGCTATTTGATGGAAAATTCATATATTTTACGTATGTCTTACGTAATTTGTAGATAACTGTTTATTAAGTTATGTATATGGCTGTTGTCAGTAAACGTGAAATAAATGAAAATAAAAAGAATAATGTTTTGCATTAACATTATTGATCTCCTAGGTTTAAGGTTATTTTTGTACATAAAAGAACAAATTAGAACGGTTGCAGGGAAAATAAAAAATTTATCAAGTAAAAGTCAAAGGAAGACGGGTAATTTCGATAGTTAAGTTCTTTTAAACTCTGAGAATAGGAAAAAATTATCCTTACTGACTATTTAAAAATGTTGAGAATAATGTATTTTTTAAACTTATTACAGCTGAACGAAATCTGTTATAATTCCCATTACATGGCATCAAAGAAAGAGCTCAAAATGAATGAATGAATGTAGCTCAATTTCATTCAATAAATTCTTCATTATCTTTTTTTTATTGAAAATGAAACTTTATGTTTTCAGTGTACTTTAATTGAGTGAAGAGTCCAGGTCATTATCTTGAAAGTTTGAATTATCTTCGAACAGTTTTTGTCACTAATGGCTTCCCTAATGTAATTTGACCAGTGGTGGTTATCCGCCAGCGCTAAACAGCAAATATCTTAGTTAAGTATACCAAATGACAGTAAATGTAAATTTAATTTATATTAATATCCACATAAGGGAGATAGAGAATATAATCTTTAAATATACCTAAAATTGAAATATGCGCTTCCAACTCTTCCACGATGAAACAAAAATTATTTGTTTCCTTTCTTCATCGAGTTTCTTCCGCTTATTATTATCAGTAATAAACTATTTTTAAAAAGTGCTTTACTACATAGAAAAAAACAAAGACTCATTTTTAACAAAAAAACGGCGTCCAAATATACTGAAATAGAATTGAACTATAATTGGTTTATATTAAGCAATACGAATATTGAAATCAATTCAATTGTTTTTTAGTTTTTACAGTGATCAAGAGAGCGAAAAATACTGAAGTTTAAAATGATTTTGTAAGAAAATGAAATGAAGAAAAATTGAAACCTTAGTTTTTTCAGTATAACACAATCATTCAAATAAATAAGAAAATGACCTAAAAAAACTGCATTTCTACTTCTTTCTTTCTGTGTGAGACTGTAGAAAGTTATAACCCAATTTCTATTATATATCTTCGAAACATAAAAGAAGAAATTAATAATACAATAGAAATAATAAAATACGAAGCAATGGTCTGGAAGCCGCCGTAGACCTTTGTCGCGACCTTCCTAAAATAAGATACCAATTTTTCAAGATACATACCACAATAAGCGATAAAAATAAAATTACAAAATATTAGATCTAAAAATATTTGAAATGATATATTAACTTTTTCCGTTTTACAAATAGAATTATAGATACGCATCTTCATTCATTATTAAGATGTAAAATATTACAGTTTCCGTAGTCTAACTAAAAATATTTGTTCTAAACTTACCGAATTTCTCAACAGGGCCATATTTTAAAAAACAAGATTAGAATTATTTTCTAACTTATATTTTAAAAGTTGAAAATGAACACAATTGATCAAAGTCGTTAGTAAATTGAAGTGTGGCCTCCATAATATTTTTTTTTGTATCATTTGTTACAAAATCCAATAAAATTAAGGAAAGTGATTATTTTTGATTCCCTAAATCCTTTAATGCCGATTCTTACCGAGTCAGAGGTCTTCTGATCCTCAGACATCTTCAAGGTCTACTAAATCTTGATTACTTTGAATGACGGGTTACTTCAGGACGCTAATTATTTCTTTGTGATTAATGAACGTAAAAATAAAATTTACGCCGGAAGTCTCTTTCGAACACGTAAAAAGCGTAAGACGCTCGACGTCGCGACGGAACGTCAAGGACTGACGTCTATCAGCGTCGATACTCTTATAATTCGTTCTAGCTTCTGTATTACGAAAATAGTTCATGAGGTGCAACCTGAAATAGGATCCCATAGAATCTCAACGTTACATGTTGTGCGGGGGTGTTTCTAGACGTTGCACCTAATTAATGTTTTATATAAATTTCCTTTGAGAAAACATGCACGAGAAAGAAATAGTGTTGGCAATTTTTTAATGAAGATCGATTGTTTTGGAACAAACATTTGTTACTTTATTTTAAAAGTAGATTTTTAATATTTAATATAGTTTTCTTGTCTATATGAATAATATTGCAATTTAGACGCAAGTAAATAAAACTTAATCATTCAAATTTAAATCAACATATTTCAAATATGTCATTGCACCGTTAGTGTTGGGTTATCGCCCTCAATAAGAAGTTCCAAAAATCTAGTGCCTGGAAAATTATCAGTAAAATACAAAATAGCAATTTCAGGTAAAATTCGTGATAAAAACGTGATTTTTTACATTGACCTCAACGTATATTTTTGTATTCTATAAGTGACAAGTTTTCAAATATTTTTGAATAAATTTTTAATTAGTCGAAAAATGATTATTTTTTAATTTTCCTGTGAATCATAATAAGTTAGTATTTTGCGATTCATGGCATATTAACTGAATGCTGAAAATAATATTTTTCGTTTAATGCATTTTTCAATTGTTTAATCAATTTATATTTGTTTCAGTTTTTTGTCTTTCTTTAGAAATGAACGACATAGTGCAAGAGAATTTAAGAAACTAGAATTTTCTGCATCCTTTTCATGAAAGCCTCAGGTGAAAAAATTACATGTAGTTTATAAGACAATGATATTTTTCATTTGTTTTATAAATTCTTCTGTATAAAACAGATGCAAAATATCAGTGTTTTGTCCACTATATATAAACTATGTATAACTTTTTCACCTGGTACGTTAGAAGTGAATGATTTAATGAAAATATATTACTCTCAACATTTACTTTCCGCCCAATCATTCAAAAAATAGTGTCTTTTCATGATGTCAAAAAACTACTATTTAACATTTTCTGGGCACAATAAAAAGTGGCTGGGGAGTTAAATTTAAACATTATGGAGTGGAAGCGATGCTTTGATTATTTCTTAAGAAGTAACATTTTAAGAATTATTAATAGGAGGTAGTTGTTCCCTATTTTTTCAAAAACTGAGCTTTTCGCATTTAAAATCCCATGTTAATTTTAAAGACCCCGGGCACGTCTTAATATTAACGAATTTGTACCAAAATAATTCAATTCCTTTTTCCAGTAACCTTATAAAATAGGGGAGAGCCTTGCCTTCTAGCGCAACAAAAAAAACAGATTTTTTGGACCACCTTAGCCCTCAAGGAAGGTTTTCGTAGCCTACATGATTGGAAAGTCAATTTTATGATATTCATTAAATTTTATTTTCCATAATTATTTAGCTATTCTTATTCGTTGACACAATTTTTTTTATCTCGAGAATTTCAATTTAAGCTATTTCATAAGAAAATCATACTAAAAGAAATTCTTCTAACTTGGGGGTCTGAAAAAACTAGTTTTCTAGTATTCTTATTCTTGAATCAGTGATATAAAAAAAGAATTTAGCGTAACAAATTTTATTTTTCATCGCTATTATACACGTCAAGGTCTCTAGTTTGAGCCATCCCCGAGTTTAATCGCACCAAAAACAAAACTTACAGCATAGGGGTCTGAGAAGCCGCAAATTTATTCATTTTCCTTAGTTTTTAATGAATTATTTACAAGAAAAAGAATATAATATAGAAAATTTTGTTTCTCATTGCAATTCTACATGCCACAAAGACACTCAATTTGAGATATCCCCGAGGAAAAGTTCTGCAAAAAATATCTCGTCCTCTTTTGTAATATTTTACATCGTTTAGGAGAAAAAATAAAAATTCTATTCGAAGAAAAAAAGTTTCCTGGTCTCAAAAGTGATTAAGCCCATATAAAAGAGAAGATTACCTTGATTATATAAGCAGAAGTTTTAAAGAAGATATAAAAAAATAATAATAATAAAGGTTGGAGTCTTGATTGTTTTAATCGATTTTTGAAAGAATTAATATGAGCAGGTTTTATGCGGACAAAACCATTTTTGAATCTACCAGGGTAATTAATTAATATCTAACATCAGAAATAACTTCTTTGGTAACTTTCTTTGATTTCGAGAAAAATATGCACAAATTCGAGTTTTCCAAAATATTTTTTTTCAATATGCACCAGATATACCGAAATACGACATCATTTTGAAACCCTAAGATGGATCTCTGCCTGATTTGAAATGAAATTGGTCTATAATATCGAAAATAATGCAATTTTTTATGTTTTTTTTAATTAAAATTTTTAATTTAATTAGTTGTACCGATTTGCAGTGAAAAATTCTTAAATTCTGAACAGTAAACATTGGACATTAAGCAGCATAGACAGAGGAGGGGGGGGGGGGGTCTTGACTAATTAACATTGACTTGTTGCATGGGGCAAATGTAGGAGCAATAATTATTTGAATTATTTAAGAACTGATTCTGTTAAGTTTTGTTCGCTTGCTTCTGAATGAAGTATATTCGTCTATTATGGTGAAAGAAAGTAGGTCAGATTCATGTAATCAAATGCTACTCATGTACACCCGTAATAAAAATTTGAGAGGATAGGTAATGGGCAGACATCTGAGCACATGTTTGATTCAGTTATAATTAACATCGTGTTCGATGACGTAATCTACAGAGAGTGTAATGTGCAAGTGAGCACGTCCACATGGAATTCTTACCCTACTATGGTGTAATGCACAAATGGAAAATCTGAAGCTGATAGTTTCTTGTTACGCTTCGTTAACTCAGTAAACAGGAGAGGAAATAAGAAAAAGAAATACGTATTACATTGCACATTTCTGTTAAATCTATAGGTTCTGTACAAGTACAAAAAGAAATTTGCTTGAAACTTATTTAGCCGGAATTTTATTGTATTATTGGGGAGTAAGTGAACAAAATATGATAGATCCATTCGAGATGATTTCTCAATAATTATACAAATGCGGTATCTCAAAAACACTAGAGATGGAAGAAAAAGTCAACTAAGATCATTAATAGAAGAAACCATCTACGTGGTGATAACAACATTAGCGAATTTGGATTTATGCAGTTTTTATAGCATATTGAACACTTTTAAAACAAAATACACTAATTTAAGATGATATATTTGAAAGATTACAGACATTTTTAAAGCGAGATATTAATAGGGTAATATTTTTTATGAAC
>JAWWLR010000034.1:25097626-25112645 GCA_035041075.1 Acraspis erinacei | reverse complement strand
TATTGTTCAATATTTGTGTGAAAAGTGATTTTTAGCACACTTGACTTCTCTCACTCGCTTCGCTCGTGCGAAAAACGTCTCGTGCGCTACATAATCACCTCTCTCACATGTATCGCAATGTACTATTGTGTACGTGCATTGTGTATGTTTTGATGGTCGCTCGCTGGCTACAGTGGGTTTGTTTACGAATCCTATACTAATACCTATACGCATATATAAACCTATCTTTCTTATATCTATAAATCGCATGCATTATACGCTAAGACTTATGATTCTTTCGGTCCTTACATGCTAAAAGAGAGAAACGTATGACTACATATATACAAAAGAAGTAATGACGAAGTCAGCTTATGTAGCTACTTATCTATTTCGCATACCTATAGATACAAAAATTGACAGAATTAATTGAAAAATATAATTTTTTGTATAAAGCGACAGTTCTAAAGTTTCAGTTGTTTTATTTTCCTGAATAATGAGCCACTCAAGTATTAAGTATCGCATTCTTTATAGTAATTATGATCCTACATCCTTTAAAAACTATTACATAATACATTAAAAAAACGTTCCGTTATCCATCTGTTAATGGTTACATGGTAGTTTACAGACTTTATTAAAAATGGTAAAAAATAGGAATAAATAAAACGTGGTCCAAAAAAGGCTTTATTTTTTCAAAAATATCTGCCCTATAAATTTTTTCTTTTGGTCTCAAAATGCCCCTTGAATATTGGCATGGTTTAAGAGAAAAAAATATTTACGAATCTCTCAAGTCCATTCTGGAACAAAATTGCTTTTTTAATTTCCGCTATTAATGTTTTGCAAATCATGGGATTAAGAGATACCAAATTTTTTTTTAATCATTCCAATATACAGTGAACATTTTACACGAAAAGGAACAATTTTTACGGATCGAGCCATTTTAGAAGACAAGAATAAGGATGTTCTCTAGACCGATTTTATAAGTATAGAACTATTGCGTGAGTTAATTATAAATAATCTTTTTCTCTGTCCTTATAAATATGTAAATGTGTATGAACGGTATAATTTTTATATATAAAATCAAATAACGATGTTTCTTAATTTATGAAAGTAACTTTATAGGAGGACAAGAAACTTCCTAATCGTACAAGCTTTTAGGAAAATTATAATTACCACTAAAAAAACTCCAACTCTTAACGAAAAATGCCTTTAACATATATTGAACTGTAACCCACTTGAACCTACGAGAAAAATGAGCTTCCTCATTTTTTGTGATAACATCTTTTTTACTATCTTAATAGTTATTTAAAATTAAGAGCATATTTAATATATTCATATTTTCAATAAAAAATATTCAGGAAGAAATTCTCTTCGAACTTTCGGAAAAATGTGCAATTGTATCAGACAAAAATTTATAACACTTCACTTCAAAATTAAGATGAAAAAAATATTTATTAATTATTCCTTATTTAAAGTAATTAAAACATAATGATAAATATGGCAATGTAAACCGCCTAAATTCTCAATTTTCAACACAATTTCAAATTTGCAATATTTTACTTACTCTTAGAAAATACGTAGAACGTAGATCAATTTTTTATTAGGTGCCACGACTTTCCCAGTGTCAACTATTGAAGAAAATATTCCTATAACAACATTTTTCGTCAAATAACACTAGCTATCATTAACAGAATTTTATTTTCCCAGTAATCTATATCTGAAAAACTGAGAGATGACCGGCAATTTTTTGAGAACAAAAAAACGAAAAAATGATTATGACAGTGAATTTATTTATTCACAGGAAATTTCACAAATCCTTAGAAGAACCATCTAGAAGAACCATCTATCAAATCACTTGGAATATCACAAATACCATATCACATGATACATTTCAATTAAAAATAAATTCGATTTCAACTTTTTTTTAATATTAAGTTTAGTTCAATTACTACATCATTCAGTTTACAAGGCTTAATTTAAAAATATTTTACTTTACAATTTTTCCACTCAATATCTTCATTTTTAAACGTAAATTTGCAATTAAAGGAATAAAAAATAATTCAATATAAATTAATTAATTATTTTTAAAACTAAACTGTAGTTCGAGTTTTAAAATTTGCGCAATAATTATTTTACAATACGATTCTAAATCAGTTTAAAATTAAGCAATTTACATATTTACCGTTGAAAATTCAACATTTTCAATACGACAGCCTTAATAATTAAGCAAATTGAAATGTCTGATTCCCGGACTGACTTACTGGACTCATCAGTAAGGTCAGTCTTACCATATACGTTTTAATTGACATAAATTCATTACAATATATATTTTCCCAAGACAAACTTTTTTATTATAACGTTTTTATTGCGTTGAAAGAGGGACATGTTTCATTTCTTAACATTTTTATTAATGCGCGTTGAAATGGGGTTTTAGTTTTAATTTAGAGCATTAAAAACGATAACGCGGATTCATATCTTTTAACCAGAAATCTTTAAACTGTTGAATTTATAAAAGTGTGAAGGTTTAAGTTTTGCAGTTTAATTGCATTTAATTGAAACTTTTCAATTAAAAAGTTTAAAAGCTTATATTTTATATGTGTAAATTATTAAGAGTTTAAATAAAAAATTTCCAAATTAAAATTTGTTTAAGGTTGAATTAAAATTGCACTAATGTCTTTGACTAGTTACGAAGCCTTTTGTGCAACAAACACACGCATGTATGAGGCCATTTAGCGGGGAATCCCAAGTCATGAGCCTGGTACAGTCGGTCAGATGAAGTGATCGCCGCAAGTTCGGCTATAGACGGAATAGCTCAGAAACCCTCGGGCGTTTTTAGTATAGTCTTGTAGAATTCTCGTAAATCTCGGTTGCAGATATTACTGGCGACTGTAATTTCAATACGCATTCTTGTTTAGGAATACTAAAATTTCGTACATTTCTTTCAACTTATGTTCCTGAACATTCTTACTTTTGACGATATTTTTTATAAAAATTCTTATTTACCATTATCACTTTTTCACAACCACAATTTTCAAACAGTAAGTAAGAGTCTGTTTAAACGTGAATACTAATTTTTGCTTGCTCAAGTTTGCAATAATACATAAAGAAATATCATCATCTCTTATTATAGTAGGAATATTTATAGCAATACTCAGATTATCCCTAAATTCTTACATTTTATTTTAATTATAGATACAGAATGAACCAAATATTGATATAAAAAATCTCTCCGTGTAAATTGCAATTAATACTCTTACAATTATCAATAAAGTAACATTAATTTGTTTTGCATTTAATTCACTAGGTACTACATCAAGCACTAAATTGAGCAGATAAACATCTGTTTACAATAAAATATTTTTAACTTTGGTTTTTGGTGATACGCGGTCTTAAAAATATCTGAAGCAAGAAAAGGCGTTGACGACCTACCCCGCTTGTAAACCAGCATAGGAACATTGTTGACCTGCCCTCTGACCCAAAACACTTAACGTAATTTATTCACGCCCCCTAAGTTAAAAATATACCTAAGTATCATGAAAAGTGATGAACATAATTATTTATCCTAATTAAAATCTTGTCTTTCAAATAAAAATAAAAATCCAACTTTGCACCGTTAATATTCTTATCAAATAATCTTCACTTCGTCAATAAAAAATGATGTTTCTGATAAATCGATAAATATTTGAGATATAAATGATTAAGCGAAATTCAGTTCAGTGAAGTTTTATATATTGCTGTCCAGCTTCAGCCAGTTTAAGAGCCTATTATCAAATCGATGTCACTTATGAAGAGAGTCATTCATTGTTAGTCCAGCATTATTTCTGCTGTACTCTGCCATCAGATCATAAGTGTCCTCATCCACCAATTTGCACGATGCAACATTATAGCTCTGATAAAAGTGTTTTCCATTTGGCTACCAATGTGATATTTTCAACAACTCAGAGGCATTAATCTTATCAGAAGATAAAATACTAACACGCAGTTAGAGAAAATGTTCAGTACTGATATCATATTTTAATATTGCCGCAAACTGTTGAATTACTGAGATTACTTAAAGCATCGAACAGTGTCTGGATTAGTGAATAGTATCAGAGTTGCTTAGTGAACGGATAATTTTATCCGCTAAAAGAATATGTTAAAATTCTACTTGGTATGTCATGGCATTCAAAGAAACAGTTGTATACAATAATCTTCAAATTCATTAATTCACTTGATCCACATATTGAAACTCTAATGTTTCCGCTCACTTATCGCGTGCTTTTGCCTCTGAATTTTTTTCTACCACCCAGTTTGAAAGTTTGTTAGTATACGTCAGTTTGATATCTTATAAAATTCTGGTTCCACTTGAAGTAGTTGCGATTGAATTGAAATTCTTTAATTTGAATTGGTATATCAAATTTTCATTATGTTAAATTGACATATCAAGCATTTTTATCTGATTTATTTAGAATAATTTACAAATGGATGCAGTGTTGGGGAGCTTCCTTAAAAAAGAATTTCTTTCAGCTATAGTTGCTTCGTAACAATAGTAGTTCTTACATTTATGTACAGTCACTAATTCAACTAGAAAACATGAAGTTCCTATAAAGATCAATTTTTTTGTATGCGGAAACATGTTAAAGGACACGTATTTTTTATTTCACTCTGATATGAAGAATTTCTGAAATATCGATGTTTTTATTTGTCGAAAACAAAAGAATCGTTTTTTCCAAATGTTTGGTAAATTGTCGAATATTTTAACTAAAAAAATTTCACCATAAAAAATGCTGCAATATGGATTACTTTAAAGTCCATGTTTGATGATTAAAAATTCAGTTTTTTAGTAATTGTTTTGCAACTATTTTTTAAGCAATTAGTGTTATTTCAAAATGGGCATTTCCAAAACTTAAAATTAACAATTATGCAAATTTCAAGTTTTGCAATTAAAAAATTCTGTAATTTGAAAGATTTAGAATGGAAAACGACTTTTGGTCCTCAAAATTGTCAAAATTTCAGAATTCTCATTTATACATCTTTGAAATTAAAGATTTTTCAGTTATACCTCTTTAAAATTGTAGAAAATTGCATTGTAATTCGTTGAAATTAAAGAGTTTTGAAATTTTACAATTCATAATTAAAAATTATGCAAGTTTTAAGTTTTACAATGAAAAGTTCTGTAATTGTAATGCCTTGCATACGAAAATTTCTCTAATTTGGAATTAAAAACTTGACTCTTGAAACTTGAATTTGTATTTCTACATATTCGAAATTCAAGAGTTTTCAATTGTAAGTTTTAAAAATTGTAGAGATTGAAATTTTTATTCTTTAAAAATCATAAAAATTGCAGAATTATTATTTGTAAATTTTGGAAATTGACGATTTTTCTATTTGGGAACTTCAAAATTGAACTATTTCAGAAATTCCAAACTGCATCATTTTAAATCATACGTATTCAAAATTGAAGAATCATTAATAAAAAATCGTCAAGATAGACCGTAGACCTAATTTAAAAAGTTGTTAAAAATTTTATAATTTTAAACTATAAGCAATCAACACTAAACAAACTTAAAAACTTCCTAGTTGCTTTATGAAATAAAACATCATTTATTTAGTTCATCGCAAATTAAGACGATTTTTATATTCAAATAATCAGTAAAAATTTAATCTGCAGGTTTTCTTCTCTTCGTTCATTCTGATATCATTTGCTTATTCTTTCACGGATGAGTTTGATGATATTTTTTCCGAAACCCAAGAAATTGAAGACAGGCGTTACAATGGTAAACCTGTACCATATTCTCTCGAAGAAACATTTGATGGAAGTTTCTCAGCACGGGGATTTAATGGTACATGGATTTCATCCACAAAGATTCTTTACAGAGACTCGGAGACGAAAGACCTGCTGACGTTTGATGTACAAAATTTAAAAAGTACTCTTTTCCTCAATGCCTCCACAGTGGTGCGTCAATTCGGCCTTGTTCTTATTAATTATTAAATAATTTAATACGTGCTTTATTTCAGGCTTGAGATTGTGAAAAAATAATTTCATAGGTGCTGAGAATTTCCATTCAATTTGAAAATTTGTTTCTCGAAACTGATAGAAATTTAATTAAAAGGAGAGCTCTTTAAGCAAATTTATTAATTTATTGCTTTTTTCTTTAACTTGAAATTGATAAAAAGTCATGTTTTTTCAAAAAAATGTACTTTGTTAAGTGACATTTTTACTAATCTTTTGAAAAATGTGGGTTTTAATTGACCCAAATATTAAAATTATTGTGCAGAAATTTTTTATATTGGCATTAGGGTCTTATAAATGTACTTAATTATAAACCATGCACTTCCAAACACGTTAAAATTGGCAAACGTTTCGACCACGGATAGGGGTTCTTCTCAGTGCCAGATATTCAATTAAAAATTAAAAATTAAAAATTAAAAATTAAAAAAAGGTTTTTTTTCTTTAAAAAAACCACTAAACCTAAATTAAAAAGGATAATGCCTAAACTTATTTTTTATGTCGTGCAGATCCTCCCCCTTTCTCTCTCTCCGTCGCTCTCTGTTTTTCTCTTCCCTTTCCTCTCTATGTGTCTATCTTTGTTTTCTTTGGACAACCGAGAACTGGGAAAAACGGGAAATGTCCGGGAATTTTAAGAGACCAGAAAGAGCCAGCCATTAACGATCAATTTATTATTTGACCGGGAATTTTACGAATTTTTAGAAAAAAATCCTTCCAACTTTGATTTTGACTATTCTTAAAATAATTTGTTTAATTACGATCTTTTTCAATTATGATATCATTCAGTTTTGAATGCGTAATTCGATAATATTTTGCTTGAAAAATTTTCCATTTTAGATTTTTAATGTTCAAAGTGTACATTTTAATTTAAAGAATTTTAAAATACTTTTTTAAAGACCTAAACAATTAGAAATTAGAAGCGTATAAGATCGAAGATTTTTGATAAAAAAATTTTTTAGATAATCAACTGAGAATAAAAATTATTATATGACTTTTTAAATTAAATTGTACTTTAAGATTTAAAAAGTATATAATAATTGGACGTATAAGACGATTCGGAATCAGTTTACAATTTCAGAATTTCCAGATGTTACTTTCAAAATTAACGTATTTCTATTGAAAACTCTTATTTTTTAATCGAATGTAAACGCTCTAATGAAACTTTATAAACTATTTTTAATTTTAAAATAACTTCAAAATAATATATGTATGGTTTAATTCTTTATTAAATTTAAAATATAACTTAAATTATTCCATTTTCAAACAATGCAATTCAAAAATTTTAATCAATAAAAAACAGTTACTTAATATTTAGAAATATGTGACGGCTAATTTAAAATCAGTAATTATAATTTGAATATTCAATTCTACCGACAAAATGCGAATATTCGTAGCAAAATTTCGTTGAAAATCGCCCCCTGTCTAATTTGAAACGAAATATAGATTTTGACATATTTCGAACAAAAAAAGTTTATAAATTTTATTTTAATAAACCAATTTAAAGAGAATATTTAAAAAGATTTATAAATATTTACAAAATCGTAAACATGAATCTGAAAGATTTAAGAAAATTTCTTTAATTTGGCAAAAATATGAACAAATTAATTTGAGAAAATTCGAAACAACATGTAGATGTTTCAAGATTTTAAAATAAAATTCCAAAGCATTTTAGGTATTTTTAAAATATTTAAAATTAAAATAATTTAGCTTTTAATTTTAACAGGGACTTTTCAATTTTTTACAAATTCGTAGTTGGAACTAGAATTTATCCAGAAAAATAATAATTCTGACTTAGAACGGCGAATTTTCAAATATTAACACATTCCGAGCTAGTGCTGCGAATTTTCGGAAAGGAGAAAAATTCTGAATTTGAACAGGATCTTTTTCCAACAAATTTTAATTCTCCGTTGAAGCAGCGATTTTTCAAATTCTAACCAATTCTGAGTTGAAACTGGTATTTATCAAAAATAATTATAATTTTTCTTGGATAAGGGAATTTAAAAATTTCAATTAATTCTGAGCTGGAACAGGGAATTTTTTTAAACAATAAATCCGATTTATAAGTTGAAAAAAAGATATTTTGAAATAAATTAAAAATATAAATTTGAAGAAGGAATTTTACAAAAAAATTCTCATCCTTAGTTGGTTTGAAACGAACATTTTTTTAAAAGTATTAAAATTCCGGATTTGAAAAAGGAATTTTGAAATTTTAACAAATTTTAAGTTGAACCTGAATTTATCAGATAGGATAACAATTATGAATGGAAAATTGAATTTTTTAAACAAAATTCTAGTTCTGAGTTGAAACTAGGTATTCTCAAACAACATTTATGTTATGAATTGCGTGGAACAGGGAATTTTACAAAAAATTCACCTTTTTTGGTAGAAATGAAGAATTTTCGAGAATAATTAGAATTCTTTATTTGAACGGGGATTTTTCAAATGAATTTCATTTATGAGTTAAAAGGAAGAATTTTCATAAGGAATTAAAATTCTGGTTTTGAACTAGGAATTTTCGATTTTTTACCATTTTTGAGCTGGAATTTTTATTTCTGTAGGAGAATAACAACTTTCAATGTAAAACTGAATTTTTCCAACAAAATTGTTATTCTGTGTTGAAACGAGGAATTTTCGGAAAAAAATGTAAATTATGAATTGGGACAGGCAATTTTACAAAAAAATTATAATCCTTACAATTAGTTGAACTGGATAATTTTCAACATATTGCAAATATTGTAGATATTGTAGGATATTTTTAGAAATTTCAACGAATTTTTAAGAGTTTTGAAACATTTCAAGGAATTGCAAAATATTTTAAAGTGATAGAAATATTTTAGGACATTTTAAAAGATTCCGAAATAATTTTCAGTTGATTTCAGTAATTTAAGGGGATTAAGACGACTTGTGTTTTCGCTGAAATTCAAACCGCCATTTAAAACTGTGGGTCGGGCTGCAGTCAGCCGGTGAATTTCAACTTACATAAAATTACATTAATTTTTTTTTCATTTTCAGGTATATTAATTTTTTATACCTTTAGTTCATCCTATAAGTAATCCCTGATGAGGAGGTCTAAATTAGCCTCGAAACATTCAGTGTGGAAAAATCTTCTGAAGCTGGCCTGGCCCAGAACAGACCGGCAATTTTACAGCTCTGGCGCTGCCCAGACGGTCTGGTCTGGGCCTGGCCAAAATTTTAACGTTTTTTCTGGCTTGCCCTAGGCCAAACCGCCTATGCAGCCGCTGAGTATGGACTGGTCAGCCGATAGACAGGGGCTGGTCAGCAGCTAGACAGAGGATGGTCAGCCGCTTGACATGTGCTGGTCAGCCGGTAGACATGGGATGGTAGCCGCTATTTATGTTCTGGTCAGCCGCGAGTTATTGGCTTGCCAGCCACTAGTTAATGGCTGATTAGAGAGTAGTGGGAGGATGGTCAGCATCTTTTGCTCGAGACGTAGGCTGTAAATTGCTTTGAGGATACGATCAAAAAGCAAAGCAGGATTTTCTAGAAAAATGAATAAAATAAATGTTTTTTATAAGAATTTAAAATTAAAAGTTTGCTTAAAAATATACTGCCATCAATAAAATCGATAAATTTAATTGTCGTTTCTCCTAGTTATTCTTTTATAATAGATAAAAAGTAGGTTTCTACTTATCCTTCAGTAAATATCTTAATAAAGAATTTGTACATTTTATGCCTCTACTTTCCAGGTTAACTTTTTGCTTGATTAATATATTATTAAAAAAATAACAAGAAACTTTTGTCAGTTCGTGACACTTGATTGACATAAACTAGTAGTGTTTCCGAGAGTTCGGAGCCAATCATTATCAGCATACTTCAAATTGTGACGTCAACTAGCAAAATGTCTGCACGCCGATGGCCAAGCAATAAATTCCAATTGCTTGGGAATTTTTTTTCTTGACTCGCTGATCAGCGCCAGGCCTGGACCAGACTAAACTGTCAAGATGAAAAGAAAAAAAGTCTTACTTTTTATAATTATAATTTCTTATTTTCCACCGTTTTAGACACCCTGTATCTTTTTCAAAGTAAGTCAAAAAAAATTCTTATGGAACTTAAGATTTTTTGTCTTTTGGCTTGCTGATCAGGACCAGACCTGGACGAGACCAGACAGCCAAGGTGATAAAAAATAAAGTCTTGTTTTTATCATTTAAATTTCTGATTTTCTCTCATTTTAGACCCTCTGTAACTTTTTTGAAATTTTTAACAAAAATTTGCTGATGGAATAAAAGATTTTTGTTTCTTGGCTAGCTAACCAGTGCCAAACCTGGGCCACACCAGATCTTCCAGGCTAGACGGTCTAGATAAGGTCAAACCTGAACCAGATCAGATCCTCCTGCCTAGGCAGTCTAGATAAATCCAGACCTTGTCCAGGCTCGTAACCAGATTGCCAGGAAATTTTTCCACACGGAATGTTGATTACCCAGTAGTATAAAAAAGACCGAGAAAGGAAAAAGTCAGAGGTTTGTTTTTTGATTGACTTTTTGATTGATTCCCTTTTTTCCCCTCTTTTTTCATATGATTAATATTTGGTCTCTAAAGAGCCGCAAAAGTGAGATAGTTTAGAAGTCAATATTAAATTAGTAAATTTATATTCTAGATCAATGTGCAACTTTGTCCTTGGTGTACTGCTAAGACTATTTTAGGTCATTTCTGAGAGCGGCGGAATAGCAAGGTTCCAGTGTACTAAATATTAGGTCACATACGATAATGACTGGTATATAAGAGGAAAAAATTCTGATGATTCATCAGTTCAGTTTAATTTTTTCGAATATTCATCTTTTCCAGTGTCTGCACAAGTCAGTTAAATTTATTTGACGAAAATGTGGAGAGGTGCTGCTCTTCTCTGCTTCATCGTCTCAGTTAAAACTTCTTTTGTTAGTTGTAAGTATAATGTAATTAATATAAAGTAATTATAAAATTGGAATGTTAAATTTATGTAAAATGTTAGTAAAAGTTTATGTAAAATTTACGTTTTTTGGCCAGAGGATTTAAAAAATATCGAACTTATAGGAATTTTATAAATGTTTTATATCAAATTTTGAAGAAAATTAAAAATTAAAATTTTCACCAAAAAAAACTCAACAAAAGGCTTTGATTCGGTTTTTGGTATATTTCGCTAATTTTTATTTTATAATTGTTTGCCGATTAGTATTCCTTGGTCTTTTATCTTTCACTTGAGAAAAAGAACTTGATGGACACTCATCTGGCTCGAAAATTAGGAATATTAAAAAAAATGTTTAATGAAAATCTGCCGTACCCCAAATGTAATATTCTTATTAGTAATTTAATTGCCGTGCACTTCCATTTTTTGTGCATTTGCTTCGTCCTGAAGATTATCTTTTTAGTTATAAATTTTATTATTATGTTTGAAAATTCAACAATTTTGTTAAAACGGCACCCTTTTTGGATGAAAATTCACCTTTTTTGGGTTAAAAATACAACAATTTTCGTAAAAAATTTACTATTTGTCCAAAAATCATATATATATATATGCAAATTTTTGATTAAAAATTGAAATATTTTGACGCAAAGTTATCCTTTTTGTGTGAAAAATTATCTATATCGAAGGAAATTACAAAACTGAAAAAAATGCTTAAAATTTTTTTTATTTAAAAATTCCTCTGTTTTATCAGAAATTTCATATTTCTTGAATAAAAGTTTAACTATTTCATTAGAGATTAATCCTCTTTGCTTGATAATTCAACTATTTTGATTGAAAATTTTGGTTGAACCCATTTTTTTGTCAAAGATTCCTTTTCTGGTTGAAAATTTATCTCTTTGGTTGAAAGTTTAACTATTTTTTTGCAAATTGAGATTTTTAATAATAATTTATTGGCATAGGTAAAATTAGAAGTACTCCTGGGAATTTTTGCCTGAAGTTTCATTAAAAAAATTAATTTTTATACATAAATGTAATAGTTGATATTTTAACCAAGAACTATTTTGCTTGAATAGAAAACAGTTAAATACGACCAAAAACAGCGAGCTTTCCCACAAAATACTTGGATTTTTAACTGAAAATTGTGTAATTAATGTTTTAGCTACAAAAATTAATTTAGAAGAAAAGGAACAGATTTTTCAACAAAATAGTTCAAGCTTTAACAAAATAAATAAATTTTCGACAAAAAGACTAATTTTGTACAAACCTCTAAACAAAAATATTTTGATTTTTTCATTGCATTCTATTAATTCAGTTCATGCTTAACCAAAAAAAATACGAAAAAGGGGAAAACGGGGGAGTTTTGTCACTAAAAAAAGTTTGAACTCTTTAAAAGAGGAAACTTTTTTTAACTTGTTTAAAAACATACGAAATAATCATGAAATCGAATACAAAAGTTACAACTTATTATGAAAACTTCCCATATTTTTTAAAGAAAATATTCTGATTTATTTATTATTTAATTTTTGCTTTAATTATTATTATTTAGTAATGCCCTATTAAACAAACACTAATTTTCTTAATAAATGTAAATTTACTTAAGGATATGAATATTAATGTTAAAAAAGAATATAGAAATAAAAAATGAGAAATCTATACATAGAGGGAAAAAGCCCAGATTGCGTTACACATTTAACTTTGTTTAAAATAATGAGATTGCAATTTCTCGAAACTAAAAAATAGGCTAAACACTCAAATTTGTTATTTTCAGTGCTAATAAGACAGGTAAAATGCAGATTCACGTTCCCGTTTTTTATTTCCTCATATAAAACCATAAACAATCTCCAATTCAAGAATATAATTTTTTTAATAAAAAGAGTATTTAACAATTTTAATACCAGTTGAATAAATTATTATACCGCACAGATATAAATAAAATAAATCATACCTAATTTTATTAAAAGGAACGATATTATTATTTTTTAGAGTTTTTATTTATTTAGTTTTGAACAAATGTAAAAAGTGCATTTTTTGGAAACAATTTCCTTTCTCAGCTTTAATCCTCAGATATATTATGTATATTATATTTGTCCTTTTTCCTAAAAAAGACTCATTTCCATCTTATGTATAGAAAAAGCTTGTTAGGCTTAAAAAACTGAAATCTGAATTTTAGTAAGTTCTGTTTGATATCTTTAATTTTTTATGTACTTTATTGTTATTTTAAATTATGATTTGCAGAAAAATAATATGAGTTTAACAATAGCTTCTAACAAATTTGTATATTATTTTTGGTTTAACAACTATTTTGATTTCATTTTTGTCGTCTTTATGTCTTTTTTCCACAAATTTACATGTTTTTTTTTATTTTTTACGATAGATTTTTACGGTTCAATATTTTTGCTGCTTCTTGTTTTTCTTTGTATTTTGCATTATTTATTTTATTTCAGATTAATTTTTAAGTAATAATTCAATCATGCCATGTTTCTTTTCGTTAAAAATTCCGCTATTAGAGGCTTAAGATTCTATGAAATATTAAAATATTTGTTTGAAAATTCATATATTTTGTTAAAAATTAAAGTGAATCTATTTTGGTACAAATGTAATCTTTTATTATAAAAATTAATTTTATTTAGTTAAGAACATACTTTTCCAACTTAAAATTAAATTTAATTCTATTTATCATTAAAAATTTTTCTTTTTTGGTAAAAAATGAATCTTTTGGATTGAAAATTAAACAGTTTGTTTTATTTTTTTATTGAAAATAAATAAATTTAATTAAAAGTTCAGTTTTTTGGTTCAGATTTTACCAAAATTGTTAGAAATTCGTTTTTTTTGTCAAACATTAATTTTTTATTAAAAATATAGCAATTCCATTTTTATTACAGAATTGTAGAAGTTTCATTCCTTCCTTAAAATTTACATTTTGGTTTCGAAAGTCAACTAAAATCTTGTTTGGATGTAAATTCAACTATTTTTATGCAAATTTGTCTTTTTAGGTTAAAAATGTATTTACTTTAGTAGAAATTGCATCGTTTTCGGATAAAAATGCAAGTTTTTCTTTTAAAATTGAACAAACTTGTTGAAAATAGTTTTGATTAAAAATTCAACTATCCCGTAGAAAAATTACTTTTTGTTTAAAACTCATGCTTTGGTGTTGAAAAATCAAATTGAAAAATCTTTTTTGGATGAAAATTGATTTTTTTAAAGATTTATCTTATTGGTTCAAATTTGAACTATTTAATTAAAAATTGATATTTTTTAATTGAAAATTTAACTGAGAGGGTGAGAGTTAAGTTAATCCTTGATTACTTTTTACGAAGGTTTATCTATTTGATTGAGAATTTAACTATTTTGTTTAAAATTAAATTATTTGCTCATTTTTTCCTTTCATGCTTGAAAAGATATTTTTTTGAAGATTCTTCTTTTTGGTTTTAAAATGAATTTTTTTTTAATGAAATTTCATCTCATTTATATTAAATATAAATTACACTAATTTGGTGGAAATTTAATTATTTTTTTAAAAATTCTAGTACTCTGTTGGAAAGTCATCTTTTATGGTAGCAAAGTATTTCTTCAAATCCATAAATAAATTTGAAAATTTGAGATTTGTATCTGGAATATTACGATTAAAATAATAAAACAAAAATATATTTAATAGTCAAATATTATAAGTACATTAGTTGTAATACTGAAAATTAATAATTATTCGATAATGAGTCAATTTTAGGTGATACTGCAATATTACTTTAGTCTTTAATAACAAATTACAGTGATATTGAATTCTCTTTCGTGAAAGCTCCTTCGGCTTTAATCAACAAATTCTCATCATGTATGATGATCATAATTAATTTAATATTTATTTCTGATTTTGCATTAAATTTTATTCTCAGCTACTTTTCCATAAAATTAGTTTGTTTATTTTGAATTTTATTTTTACGATTTAAACTGAAAATACTCATCTTGGCTTAAAGTGAGTTTGAGCAAATTTGTAGATATTTTTGTTTCAAGAAGCTTTTTTCATTTTCTTCATCTGTTGTGTCGTTTATCGAAAAGTTTATTTCGTTTTCCGAAAAATTAAATTTGTGTTTCGAAAAATTAAATTTTTTTTTATTTAATGTTATTTCATACGATTAGAAAAAACTTCGCGTCCTATAAAA